>CALYLW010000061.1:1839709-1907925 GCA_944989445.1 Ampullaceana balthica
TTTGTTGCTGACCCTATGTATCGATTGGCAAAAAAAGTTATTTGTAAGTAGATACTAATTCTCTTTTTTAAGGATTTTGTTAATTACTCTTCTACTTTGTGTATTTTTTTTTATCGGCTCGCGTCACAAGCATTGATAAATTGTTGAAACAAGTGTACACTATAATTATTTGAAAATAGCCACCATTATAGTTACACTAAACTCATGGAGTCCAATATAAAACAAATTCATGGCCACTGTTTACGGGTTTGTGGGGTGGTGAGCGGTGGGTTTAAAAAGTTGTTTTGTGTTGAATTAACTTCACTGTTTCATAATAAAACATTCATGGTGTTAAAAGCAAATAATTAAAACTACTTTTCTGAAGCCGGGGCAGCAAGTATTGATCATATAGAGAAGATATTTGCATTTGTTATTTGTAAAGTACTACTAATTACACTCAATATAAAGTAACAGAAAGTAACTTAAGATATAATGTTCAACATGTTAAGCAAACTCTTTTTTCCATAGACTAACTAATCCGAAACATACAGCCTTTTTTGGGGTTATTTACCTTTATCGATATGAATTGTTAATTTTGAAGATATTCTAAATCGTTGCTTTATTTCTGTGAACGATTCTTATCAGTTGTAAATGTGGTTTTAAAAGATGTTCAATTACATTGTGAAGTTGATAGAAATTTAGAGTACTGTATTAAAACTTATTGAACAAAAAACACATAAATTAGAAGTGTAAGTAAAAATAAAATCTTGAACAAGTGAAATTATGATCTATTGCATCCAACTCCTCTCTCACTCGGCCGACGTTATAACAGCTCCTCTCTCACTCGGCCGACGTTAGCACAGCTACGATATTAAATTGCCAGCTGTTTTACTGCAAACATGTAAAGGGAACATTTTTAAGATTATTATTTATTTATTTTTCTGTCTTTAAAAAAACTTCCAACATTAAAGTCTTTAAAAATTTGTAACAATAAATTTAATTTTCAAAGGTATCACTATATTAATATTAATCATTTGTATTACATTATCTACGGTAACGTAATAAAAAAACATTTTTTTATTTTTTAATATTTTTTTTTCAAATTTACCCCTCTGTTTAAATGTAAATTACTTGCTAAATTAATGTAATTCTATTTAAATATTGTCTTATGTAAAATAGTAGAGAACTATGTAGTTCTACCGAGGGTCAGCCATGTTGGCAATAAAGGGGTAAAAGAACGGGCAGAAAAATACATTTAAAATTTTGTATTTTTTAAAAAATGTTTTCGCTGGGGCTTGAACCCAGGACTTTCACCGTATAAGGCGGACGTGATAACAAGTACACTACAAATCTCACTTTATGTTGTGAAGGCACAATGTAAGTTAACGCAAGGACGATTGTTTGTCTCGAAACATTGGTCGACCCCAGCGAGGGTCATTCGTCATGCTCGTTTGCACATACTTGCATGGTGTCTTGCATGATCACACGAAGTGAATTATATATATTGGTTAATAAATAAATGAAAGTAAAAATTTAAAACATGATCTAGATAGGTGCAGTAACACATTTTATAAGATCATATTAACATTGTTACGTGTCAACAACCATAATAAATTGTTCATTAAAACTTGAGTATTCTAAAATTATCAGAAGTCATGTAGTTGTGTCGAAAAACACCAAGTCAATATGCATTTTGTGTTTTTACTCTGAATGGAAGAGTTTTGTAAATACACTAAGATCTATAAATAGCCTGAACTATGGACACGAGCGTGTTCTCAACAGTCTCAGTGTATACACGGGGTAGGTGAATGTTAGCAGTTTTTAGAAATTGTATCCCTAATTTTAGGGATCGAAGTCAAGTGAGGTGCCACTTGGATAAAATAGAAGTCGTTCTATAGTTTTGGCATCTGTCAGACAGTGCTATCTATATGACACTCAAAAATGAGACATCCATATTACTCATACTATTTAAATAAATATAATCGTTTTAATATCTTGAAATAATTTTCATTTTAAAAATCCACAATTTCTTTGAATTTTATTTTTACATAAATTAATTCTAATTCACAGACAATAAAACATTTCTAATACACAAATAATTAATATTATGTGTTGTAGAACTTAAAAACCGTTTAAATTAATTTTGTTTTAAGTAAAGATGTTCTTATGTAAAGATGCTCAGTTTTCTTAACATAAGTCATATTAAATACATACCACTCGGTGCTTTGTAGTGCGCCACTGATGGGATACAAGTTATATGCACGTCAAAAATAATTTTATTAAATAGATTGTATATTTAAAGGATATTATTCATTGAGTATCTATCTATATTATATATAATTCTCTTCGTGGTCGGACCCTGCAAGTCAAGCGGCAAGTATGTTCAACATATACTAATTTTAGAAAGCAGCGCACCAAATTACTCCACCTATGCATCAAAAGGTGTGCAAATTAAATATGCGCTGTAAAAAAAAATATATATGACGTCATTGTTTTCGCTGATATATTAATTTTGTAAAAAGGGAACGATGTAAAAAATTATAAAATACTTTGTGTACATTTCAGAAAGTTTAATATTTCGTATTGATTAAACAAGGACAAGTTAGTTGGGATTTTGAAAAAGGTGGGTGCCGTTGGCGCCCTAAAAAAGTGAATTTTTTCAAAATAAATAGATTTCAGTTGAACACTTCCATCATTCTTTACGGGTGATACGCCGCGTGTCTCTCCAGTGTTCCTTCTTTTCATTCACTCACTGTCGTTTGCCCAAACCCACCCCATTTTGACAACTGTGTCTTTCAGGAAATCTTCACCCGTCACTAAATCATTAGCGGCGTATGCTACGCCGCGGGTCAGCTAGTGTATATATATTCATTACAATTTTCAATAGTGCTACAATGTATCCATCAAACATGTCTAATATTTAATTGTGGTGGTTTCTAAGAACAATAACAAAAATAATATTTGAATAAGCTAAAGTAAACAAATTAGATACACATTTTATTATACGTTATCTTGATATATTAAAATAAACTAATGAAATACCCATTTTAATAACGATAATTTAATAAATGATTAAAGTGGTATGTACAATTGCAGTTTTGTTTCCCTCACATAAATATATAATCATAAAATTAATTCCCAATTCTTCCTCAACAATCTATATTAAATACCACGATTCCGACAATTAAAACGAGTGCTCTGTTTATTACGCCAATATAAACAAAGATCAAATGTGACACTCTCCTGGGCCTACTTTAACTATATTCTATGTGACAGACTCTCCATGTGTACATTTTACTCAGCGTTGTCTCAGAAACACACCTGAAACGTAGAGTAGATACATTATCCAGTTCTTGCTCAAATTATGGACAAACAAACAGTACAAATAAGACAAAACTAACGTACCAGCCGGCACCAGGCAAATCATGCACAAAGCATAAAATAATCATCAGTGGCAAAAAATCAACGCAGTGAGCCGCTTTTCCAACCTTTGTATCACATTGTCTCATAGTGCCGACATTGTGAGGTGGACGTGCGTATCTCTAAGCCAGAGCACAAATTTGACAGAATGTATCTGGAACAGAAGAGGAATTATAACCCAACCCAAACTAAAAGTATACAGACATGTTGTGCTCACTACTTTCTTATACTCATGTGAAACATGAACCGTGTACAAATGCAATGAGAGGTTGTTGAATAATTTTCACAACAAAATACTGAGGAAAATACTCAACATAAAATGACTGGGAAAAATTACAAACACTGAAGTACTTGTCAGGGCAGGACTACCCAGTATTCAAACATTACAAACACAGAAGTACATGTCAGGACAGGACTACCCGGTATTTAAACATTACAAACACAGAAGTACTTGTCAGGACAGGACTACCCAGTATTTAAACATTACAAACACAGAAGTACTTGTCAGGACAGGACTACCCAGTATTTAAACATTACAAACACAGAAGTACTTGTCAGGGCAGGACTACCCAGTATTTAAACATTACAAACACTGAAGTACTTGTCAGGACAGGACTACCCAGTATTTAAACATTACAAACACTGAAGTACTTGTCAGGACAGGACTACCCAGTATTTAAACATTACAAACACTGAAGTACTTGTCAGGGCAGGACTACCCAGTATTTAAACATTACAAACACTGAAGTACTTGTCAGGGGCAGGACTACCCAGTATTTAAACATTACAAACACAGAAGTACTTGTCAGGGCAGGACTACCCAGTATTTAAACAAGCCTAATGATGTACCAACTTCTCTCGATGAGGCACGGCTTGCAGATGCCAGACCATCGCCTCCCAAATGATGAGCTTGCTGATGGGCAGAGAGCACGTGGAGGTCCAAGTAAGCGATACAAAGATAACCTTAAGACCACACTGAATGGTCAATTTAGCATGACTCCTGGGAGGCAGCAGGGATCTTGCTCTAAAGCCTCCTGATATCATTACAACCATCTCTTGTCCTACATGCCGACACACATTACGTCAAGAATAGGGGCTAATAGGCCACCAAAGTAACATAAGGCTCACAAATTACATGACTGATATGATGAGAAGGGTCCTAGGCCAGTGATGGCGAACCTTTGTGGGGACCACGTGCCCAAAATTCATGTAAAACCTACTTACATATTGCAAAATGCCAACACAAAGTGCCAGCAAAGTGGTTTGATTAAAGAAGTAATATATTATAGTTGCGTGCCGGCTGATGAGGCTCTGCTTGCTGTCTATGGCACGCGTGGCATAGGTTCACCATCACTGTCCTAGGCCCTAAGTGATCACGACGGGAAAACGACATACACACATACACACACACATACGCACACATACACACACACATACACACACATACACACATGCACATACACACACACACAAACACACACAAACACATACACACACACACATACACACACTCACATACATACACACACACATACTAACAAACAATGTTAATTCCTTATTTTATGAAATTTTAGGATTTCAGGTGTTTCATAAAACGAGGAACATAAGAAGATAAATAAAATTCACTTAATTTACCTTGTATATGTATTGTTGCTCACGTGACTCTAAATGTATTTGTCATGTTATAATTAGTAAAACATTAAGCTATTCCGCCTAACTTTTATCAACGACCTGTGTATATATATCATCTGATGTACTAAATATCAATAATAAGTACATGTCATGTGTTCTCATTTAAAGAGATTCATGTCTGACAATAATGATGACTTGTATATTGGAGTGGATCTAAAATATTTATGTACAAGATATTGTTAAAATAGTTAAGTATTATGTTTACCTTGTTCATGTCCACACATTGTTAACATTACTTGGTTTAGAGATTTTTTTCTTAACTGATCCATAACTGGACATGATCATGACACGTATTTGGAAATTAAGCTTAATTTTTTGTTTTTTAATTTAATCAAACACATGACTAGTTTTAAGAATTTTGTCTCAACTATAACATTTTCCAATATAGATATGACAAGTCTTCGTATTTTAAATGATGATGTTTTGAAGGATTCAAATCATGCACATAGTAAAAGTTATTCACGTAGTTAGATTAGCGGCAACACTGTAGGAATGTTATCATTTAACGTGTATTCAACGAATCAGGGAATTACATTTATATTTATAGATGGGAAAGGAGATCAAATAAACTAAAATTTGATTAAATTAAATTATGGCACATGACCAATGCACTATTGATGTCATTAGATGTTATATCATTAAATGTTACACATTTACCAACTTATAATCCATAAAATAATGGGGGTTATGCATTTACTAACTTACATTATATAAAATAATGGGGGTTATATGACTATTGCTTTATATAGCTTGACTTATTATATGATATATGACTATTGCTTTATATAGCTTGACTTATTGGACGATATATGACTTTTGCTTTATATAGCTTAACTTATTAGATGATATATGACTATTGCTTTATATAGCTTGACTTAATCGATGATATATGGCTATTGCTTTATATAGCTTGACTTATTGGATAATATATGACTATTGCTTTATATAATTTGACTTATTGGATGATATATGACTATGGCTTTATATAGCTTGACTTATTAGATGATATATGACTTATTGGATGATATATGACTATGGCTTTATATAGTTTGACTTATTATATGATATATGACTATTGCTTTATATAGCATGGCTTATTGGGTCATTACATAATAGCAGAAACCATTAGTGATTTCTTTATAATTTGGTATAATCCTATAATTTTGAAAATTAGAATTATGTTTATTTCTTGAAACATTACCACAAAATGACATTTTAAAAATAGAAATATATCATTCGATCTGATGTTTCTTTCTACATAATTAATTAATTGTGTATTCATTTTATCATAGCTGTATAAGCCCACTTTTAGTTCGGGGTATCTTTCGCTTTGGTCTACTTTAATTTCTTTGGTATATTCTGGACATGGGTTTAATCTGACATGTTACACCGGGTATTATCTGGACATGGGTTTATTCTGGCTAGGTTTACCAGTGGTTTAAAAGTTAAATAATAACAACAATAGTAATTATCATAATAATAATAATTAAACAACAAGTTTTTCAAGTTATTCAATATACATAAACAAGTTAATCGGGCCTCAAATATTGTGTATATTATTTGTCTATGAATGGTAAGTAAGATGTTATTAGCTAACACAGCTTGATAATAAATACAAAACTTTTGTTCTTATTTTTGTTTCTATAAAACTTAGTTATAACTCGCCCTGCACAAAATATATTGTGGTTCTTATAGGGAGTACATTGTCACATTAAATACATACAAAATAATTACATAGGGCAGAAATGATGACGTCATTTACCTTTATTAAACAATGACCCACTACAATTGTATAAAAAAGGGGCCTTCTTTAAAGGCCGTCTTGCACCTAGGTTTGGCGGGATTGTTCACACATTTGTGACGACATTCGAAGAGGAGGTGTGGGTGTTTAAGAGGAGGTGAGGGTGTTTAATCGGAGGTGAGGGTGTTTAAGAGGAGGTAGGGGTGTTTAAGAGGAGGTGTGTGTGTTTAAGAGGAGTTTGGGGTGTTTCAGATGAGGTGGGGGTGTTTAAGAGGAGGTGGGGGTGTTTAAGATGAGGTGGGGGTGTTTAAGAGAAGGTGGGGGTGTTTAAGAACTGTTACTTTACAACACAACTCACAACTTTAAAAAAAAGTTCTACTTAAATGTCTGTTATTTAAAATTTATTTAAATAACGTTTGAAATAGCTTCACGCGTGTTATGATATTAGAGTGCAGTCTAACATTAAGTGCATAAATAAATAACAATAATATGATTTGAAGCATTGTCATTTTCAATTAGGAAATGAGGATTTGATGCAAAGTTTATGACGTTAAATTTGAGGCGGTTGGCTGGGCTAACTTTTCATGACTAGTGACGACGGGGGAAATCGGCAAAAATTGAATGACGTCATTTATGGACGGCCTCAAAGAAAGGTTTGGCATTAAAAAAAACAAATTATAAGTTATTTTAAGTTGCATCGAATCTCATTGTTCAAGACAAATATGCCCAAAATATGTTTAAAAGTTAAATTTATCAAGGAAAATAATTTGTTTTTCAAATCCCCCCCCCACTCTTTTATTTTATAAAATTATTTGTTCAAACTATTTTTAATAAAAAAACAAAGGTTTTTAGTATATAGTTTATTTAAAATAATGTGTTATATTAAACGCTAAACAAGTAAACACCCCTATTATATCTCAATTACTAATGCATGTTATTATAATGCAAGTACTATTTAAACAAGGATTTATGATTCTTATTTTCACATGGTACAGACAAGATGTTTTATTGCTATATTCAGAAACTGGCATTAATGAGTATGGCCTCTTTTTCTGTTCTCTTATATGACATGTCACTAACAAAAATACATTTTAATAAAAGATTCCAATTTTTTAATGTTTTTTCTTTCTCTCTAAACACACAGAATATTAATTCATTAACTACAAATGTGTGTTTATAACAATATAAATATTTTGTTTCTTTTGAAATGAACGGAAAGAGACTCTGTATGGGAGAGGATATATTTTGTTAAGTTTCTATTTGTAACATCGTCTTGTCGTATCAATACAGTCGCTCCTTCTATACAGAAGAATAATGCGTGCACGGACCATGCCGATATTTATATAGTGTATATTCGCTCGTCTGTTTTGAGTTAGAAATCAAGTTTCTAAAATTGAAGAGCAATCAAGTATATAGAAATAGTTCGACTATTAATTAATCGTTAATTTCCACAGCCCTAATAATATTATAGACGTTAATTGTATATTTAACCTCTCTAGTAAAACCCCCCAAAAGAAAACGTATCCCTAGAGCTGCGGAAATTAACAATTAATTTATAGATTAATCGTTAATAATTTTAAGAGATTAAAATTTAAGAACATTTTCTAATATTGTTTTTCCAATTTATTAATGATTTATTTTTTGTGACTTACATACTTTTCCCTTGAATTATTATTATTTATTTACACAAAAATTAACACAAAAAAAAGACAAGCATTAAAATAGATTTAGAATTTAGACGAGAAAGAAATCTGTTATCTGAGTCCAATACACTTAAAAGTTTAACCTTTTTTGTTGCGACTTTAAAGTTCTGGTTTGAACACTTTACAAAGGTTGTTTGTCGGTCAAAAATGAGATTAGGACTGAGAGAACGTAGATTAGGACTGAGAGAACGTAGATTAGGATTGACAGAACGTAGATTAGGACTGAGAGAACGTACATTGGGACTGAGAGAACGTAGATTAGGAATGAGAGAACGTAGATTAGGTTGAGAGAACGTATATTAGGACTGAGAGAACGTAGATTAGGACTGAGAAAACGTAGTTTAGGACTGAGAGAACGTAGATTAGATTTTTAAAAAAGATATCACTATCTATTATTTTGTTCTTAAGTATTTTTAACTGTAAATACATTATCTGTGTTGTGTCAGACATAATCATCAGTTCATTTTTCTCTTCTCCACCGCCTACTATGCTTATAATTAATTTCTATCAAACTTAATTATTAGATTTAAATCTATTTTAAAGTAAATAAAATATATATAACTTTCAATTTGCGCATTTGTCACTGTGCACTTCTGTAGCCGTTCGTATTGATCACTGCGCGATTGTCGGTGTCCGCATTTGTCGGTGTGCGCCATTGTCCGTGTGCGCAACTATCGGTGTTCGCGTTTGTCCTGTGCGCATTTGTTTCATTGCGGAATTGTCTGTGCGTGTTATTCGTGTGAGCGATTGTCTTTAGCGCTTTTGTCATGGAGCCCACCTTCAGCACAAAAATATTAGACAGGGGGAATAATTCAATAAAACAATAAATGTCAAAACATTGTTTTGTTACTTCCCTTGAGATGTTCATTTTAATGACGTCATAAAATCGTAATTTTTTAGCTTTAATGGAAATTAAAGATTAATTAATGAAGAGATTATTATTAACATTGATACAATAGTTGATTCATTTGAGTTGAAATAGTAAATGAAAGTAATTCTTAAAGCAAATACTTTAAAAACAATTAATTATAAACTATAAACGTTAAATCTGGTGCCGACTTCTGATTACAACTTAACATGGAATCACCGACTTATGTATAGACCCTGATTTTAGAACCTAACATTTCTCCCCTTGCCAGGTTCGTTGCATTTGTTGCCCAGACGAGAGATGGCGGAAATGTAATTGTAGTTCATTCCCTGGTGGTAAGATGTCGGTCTATATACCAATGGATTGATTTAAATGAAGTAGCTCACTAGCCATGGTTAACATATCGCTCTATATACTTATGGATTGAATTCACTAGCCAGGTTTAACATATCCAAAGTTTTTCGGCACCGCCAGGCTCAAGCAAGAAGCAGACACCACGAGTTAATATAAAGGATTTAAAAACGTTGTTACTTGCAAATAATAAATATTTAAGAGAAGATACATAAGCTTCTTAATTTAACTATGTTTCTGATTGGTCTATTAAAAAAAATGAAGTTGAAAATAAGAATCAAAAGGACGAAAACTAACTTTTCATTTTTCAATTATGTGTTCACATGGTTATGTCTTTTATTAATGTGTTGTATTGGCATAAAATTGTAAAAATGAAAGAATGGCTTGTTTCCTTGTGATGTCACATAAAATAGAAAATAAGATTTTGTGACTGAAGCCTCCTGTCAAGTTTCAGTTAACTGCTTCTGTACAGAAATGTCAAGGACATTAGTTGAAAGGAAAGTAAACTGTCGTAGAAATCTTGGGTATATCCATATAAAAGCTAATTACAATATATAAAATAATTGGGGTTATACATTTACTAACATACTATATATAAAATAATGGGGTTATACATTTTACTAACTAACAATATATAAAATAATGGGGGTTATACATTTACTAACTTACAATATATAAAATAATGGGGTTATACATTTACTAACTTATGATATATATAATAATGGGGGTTATACATTTACTAACTTAGAATATTTAAAATAATGGGGGTTATACAGTTACTAACATACTATATATAAAATAATGGGGTTATACATTTTACTAAGTTACATTATAAAAAATAATGGGGGTTATACATTTACTAACTTACAATATATAAAATAATGGGGTTATACATTTACTAACTTACGATATATATAATAATGGGGGTTATACATTTACTAACTTACAATATATAAAATAATGGGGGTTATACATTTAATTACTTACAATATATAAATAATGGGGTTATACATTTACCAACTGTCAATATATAAAATAATGGGGGATATACATTTACTAACTTACAATATATAAAATAATGGGGGATATACATTAACTAAATTACAATATATAAATAATGGGGGTTATACATTTACCAACATACAATATATAAAATGATGGGGGTTATACATTTAATAACTTAAAATATATAAAATAATGGGGTTATACATTTATTAACTTACAATATATAAAATAATGGGGTTATACATTTACTAACTTACAATATATAAAATAATGGGGGTTATACACTTACTAACTTACAATATATAAAATAATAGGGGTAATACATTTACTAACTGACAATATATAAAATAATGGGGGTTATACATCTACTAACTCACAATATATAAAATAATGGGAGTT
Organism: Ampullaceana balthica; assembly: GCA_944989445.1. Classification (NCBI taxonomy): domain Eukaryota; kingdom Metazoa; phylum Mollusca; class Gastropoda; family Lymnaeidae; genus Ampullaceana; species Ampullaceana balthica. The sequence goes on from CALYLW010000061.1 coordinate 1,850,868, forward strand.
ATACATTTACTAACTTTCGATACATAAAATAATGTGGGTTATACATTTATTAACATACATTATATAAAATAATGGGAGTTATACGTTTACTAACTTGGAATATATAAAATAATGGGGGTTATATATTTACTAACTTACAATATATAAAATAATGGGGGTTATACATTTACTAACTTACAATATATATAATAAAGGGGGTTATACATTTACCAACTTACAATATATAAAATAATGGGGGTTATACATTTACTAACTTACAATATAAAATATTGGGGTTTCTTCACTTACTAACTTACAATATATAAAATAATAGGGGTAATACATTTACTAACTGACAATATATAAAATAATGGGGGTTATACATTTACTAACTCACAATATATAAAATAATGGGGGTTATACATTTACCATCTTGTGATACATAAAATAATGGGGTTATACATTCACAATCACATATTATATAAAATAATGGGGGTTATACATTTACTAACTTACAATATATAAAATAATGGGGGTTATACATTTACTAACTTACAATATATAAAAGAATGGGGGTTATACATTTACTAACTTATAATATATAAAATAATGGGGGTTATACATTTACTTACTTACAATATATAAAAATGAATGACCGAATCAAGTTCGGTGTGGTGACATCAACAACTCAATCAATATCTTATCAGTTTCTGTTATGTGTATGTCTCCAGCGACACACATCTCAATATCTTATCAGTTTCTGTTATGTTTATGTCTCCAGCGACACACATCTCAATATCTTATCAGTTTATGTTATGTATATGTCTCCAGCGACACACATCTCAATATCTTATCAGTTTCTGTTATGTTTATGTCTCCAGCGACACACATCTCAATATCTTATCAGTTTCTGTTATGTTTATGTCTCCAGCGACACACATCTCAATATCTTATCAATTTATGTTATGTTTATTTCTCCAGTGACACACAACTCAATATCTTATCAGTTTCTGTTATGTTTATGTCTCCAGCGACGCACATCTCAATATCTTATCAGTTTCTTTTATGTTTATGTCTCCAGCGACACACATTTTTAGAGTTTCTTTCATATCTCGGCTGAAAAATAAAAAAATATAGGTTATTATTTGAAAGCAACACACCGCTAATCCAGAGATTTAACTGATATTTTAATATGAGTTTGTGATATATAATTTAATGTCATTACATAGTATATAATTATGTCTTTGACTGTATAAGCAATAGCAAATGCATTATATCAATGATTAAGAATTTGCAGGAAATACAATTTTAAGGCATGTCCAATTTCATGATATATGTATTCGAAAACAGAACTTATTTTGTCAAAGATATGCTTTTATTTTCATTTTATAGCTTATGTATTATGTATAATTATTTTATTACATTTATATATATATATATATATATATATATATATATATATATATATATATACATATGTATATACATATATATATATATTAGGGCTGTTATCGATTAATTTAAATTTAATCGTTAACTTTTGAAAAAGTATCGATTAATCAATCGATAATGTCAATTAAAGCCAAAAATAGAAATTTATGACGTCATTAAACTGATCAATTCTCATTGACATTGAAAATAAGAATATTTTGAACTAAATTTTATGACAATGTGTTGATAGTTGATCGGATGTTTGTGCTGATGGTGGTACGTCAGAGATGTGTATTTGATCCTTTAAAAGAGAACTAGACGCCCCGTGGCGTAGCATACGCCACAGACATACTCATGGAGAGTGCAAAGAAAGTGGAGAAAGAACGGACGCAAACTACAGCACGAAGAAATAAAAACAACGCGAGCGAACATCGGTTGGGGGGGGGCGGGGACTGCTAACTCATTGTTGGTTTCGATACATTTGCAGGCGAAATTCGGTACACCCCTAACTTCTATGAAGTCAGCTATAAAATGATAATCGGTTTAAAATCGGAGTTACATAATCGATAATCGGTTTAATAAAAAACAACAACAACAACACACAATTAACAAACCTAAATATGACTAACGCTCACTAGGATCGGCCAATAACAGTTTATGTTTAAGGGATGGTAGTATTAAATGGGAGGCGGGTAACAACCTCAGTGTGGATGTCTTTTTTTTTACTTAGTGCTGCTTTTTGTGTCTGTACTTTCACCCCCCAACCGTTCTTTGCACTGTCTATGATGAGCAAGTCTTCAGCGTATGCTACGCCACGGGTCTCTGCAGAGTTTCTTCTTTTCATTCACTCACAGTTGTTTGCCAAAACCCATCCCATTTTGACAACTGTGTCTTTCAGGAAGTCTTCACCCGTCAGCTAGTGTTGGCAATAAAGGGGTAAAATAACGGGCACAAACAGACATTAAAAAAAAATGTTTTCGCTGGGAATTGAACCCAGGACCTTCCCCATATGAGGTGGACGTGAAAACCAGTACACTACGAATCTCACGTTTTCTGTGAAGGAACAATATAAGTGAAACGCAAGGACCATTGTTGGTCTCGATACATCGGTCGACCCAAGTCCAAGCTAGGGTTATTCGTCATTCTTGCTCGGTTGCACATAATTGCAGCTTGCTTGCTGCTCATGGTCCCACCATGACGAGAATTATATATATAGAAGATTGTTTATGGCAGTGAACACAGTAAACTTTTTCACCATCTTGACTTTGCCTTACGCAGTTAGCTTAAAAACAAAATTTTTGCTGAACTCTCCAGTTATATGTTTAAATTTAACTGCACTGCTGCTGTCAGACATTTTTTAGTTGACGTGTGCCGGTCCACATATATTAATAAAATAAATTATAATATTAGCGGAAGAAATTTGTACGTAAAATAATATATAAATTATTATTAATTATTAATTATTTATTAATAAAACTTTTTAAATATATTATAATTGTTTTCTTTAATTTTAATCGAATTTTTATTGATTAAAATAATTTAAAATCAATAAAAAAAATTTAACGTTTGATTGAGAAATTAATCGTTAATTTCCGCAGCCCCAATATATATATATATATAATTTAAAAGGAAACAATAATTTTACTTTCGAAAGTTTGTAATATCTCATTGATGTATTTTCTTTAAATGCTAACAAAAACAGACTGGATAAATTATTACTATACTTGCCAGATACAGGTGACTTCTACGATGGTTTAGTAAATAGAAACAGTCGGCTGTTCATTGAAATTTGTCTCTCAATTTAGCATTATTGAAATAATTTTACACAAATAATCATTTGTAATTAAAACAAAGTATGTGTTTTATTACATGTGTATAAATGTATACAATGATTATTATTTATAACTATAGAAAAGAAGAAACGATAATGTTTTCATTTAAAAAAACACAATAAATTCAATAAATATTATACTTGTAATCATATTGGACGTGAAGTAAAATTACATCGCACCAACGACGCACCAAAAAGCATCGTTTATGATTTTTTAGATATGACATTATTTTGTGAAAATAAGTAAGATAAACACAATTTTAATTAATTTTTTGTAAATATTAATTGAAATCAAATGAGATTAATTATTAATAAATGGTGTTTTTATAAGTTGCATTGTGTGGAAGTCAAATAAGTGTATAGAAATAAAAAAAAATTCTTCAAAATATGAAACTATAAAATGTTTTTATTTAGTCTAATAGATATGCTTGTCTAATTTTGAATCATCAGGTCCAGGATAGAAACCAATTTTAATATTTTATGAAAGTGCCACGCCACTTGACTTCGGTCCCTACATTTAGGGATACAATTTCAATAGTTTACTAGAATTCTACCACGTTTTATTTACAGTGAGCCTAAAAACAACTCATGACCCTAGTTTAGGCTATTTATAGATGATTTTTTTTTAAAAACTATTTCCACTCAGTTTAACAACAACATAAACAAATCAACTTTTTGTTTGTTCCAATAACTTTATTGTTTCGGCTAATTTTATCATTCTCTAGCGTTATTGAAATGTTTATTAGGGTATTTAATGTTTGACAACACTTTTAATACAGAAATCCCTCGCTACAATTGCGGTTAACTTTTCGTAGATTCACAGCTTCGCTTGTTTTTACGTATATTAGTATTAGAAGAAGTGACCTAGGAAATGGCGTCGCCGTCTAAAGAAACTTAACATATAGTCATCGGCATCACAGTGAAAGTCATCATCACCTCCAAAGTCATCGTTTTTATTGGACATTATATTTATCATCATGTCATATATAGTAACTACGTGTATTGAGTATTTCGTTAACTCATCTACCGACTTCGTATTGCTTTACAATGAATGTTCCCATACCGCAGACTTTTGACTATTTCAGGGGTCTCCGGTCCCCATTAACCACGATAAACGAGGGTTTACTGAATGTTCTTGATAACTTTGTAACTGTTCTTATATTAATAATATCTACTAGGTATTGTTGGTTTATAATTTACATCTTATTCCGTTATCTCCTAAATTATTTTTCATGTATAATTTTATATATGTTGTGAATGTGTTGTTACTTGGAGTCGCTAGAGCACAAATAAATTGTTTATTTTAATGTGTTTTAATGTGTAGATGTAGACTGTCCTCTAAATTGGACAATGGGAGGACATATGATAAATAAAATCCGTGAAAAATGTGTGGGAGCATCAATGTATTGCTTCTTATTATAAAATTATATGAAAGATCCAAACAAGCTTAAGAGAAATCATAGTCATAAAACACTATGTATTATGATAAGGCTGAAAGCACGTCAGGAAGACGTTTTTATTGTACCTCCCACAAAATGGTTAAGGCTTGCTTCTGCACGATTCATGACAGTGTCCCGTTTTTCACTCTGCAACAAAATTGTCCCATGACGTCATATCACACCATATTAGTTCCCATTGGTAATTTGGGTACACTGTGTACTTGAGTTTTAGAGTTATCTTCAAATAAGCTGTATCAATTGCGCGTCTGAAATCCTTCAGAGCCATTGCATTTTAGCCGTGGATAATTTTGTACAGAATCCATGCGTTCACTACTGCCACATCAATGCAGCAAGTAAACAATGACCAGTATCATTTCTTTTCACGAAACAGAAATACTGTAATTTGAAACAAGCCAATTATGGTGGTCGACACCACCCATAAGAGCATTATAATTAGAGATCAAGTAAGGCTTTTCACAATGCTTTTGTCTTTCTTTTATTTCACTCTTTGCTTGACATCATGAAACAGCTAAAGAGAATCGTGATTTGTGGCAATGCTAACAATGTTACTGTCGTGCCAGCGCACGAGAAGTACCTCAGACGTTCTGTAGTAGACGTACTCATTTTCTCAATTAGGTGACATGTTCAACTTTTTTGAAGACTTCAGTAGACATGTTCATTGACTCTGTCTTCTAAAATCTTGTTGCTTGAAATCCAGTATCTGCCCGCTGAGACAATAGATCCATGTTTGTAAAGATGTTATAAAAAATGAGGACATAGCTGATTGGATCAGCAATGTATTGTACAGCATTCAAAAAAAAATACAAAATACACAAACACATTGTGCAATGAAAACAATAAATTTGAGCTTTATTTTTAGACTGATACGACAGTAAACGTTTCGGCTAATGCCTTCATCAGTACAACATAAAATACATTCTTACAATACTTACATAAGTAATAATAATATTCTTAAAAAATATTGTATTTTAAAATATTTATGTTAAATAAAAAGAAAGGAAAAACAAAAACAAACATGGACACAGGATATAGGAAAAAGGGGGAAGTATCCAATGATACATGGAAAATAGACTCATAAAAAGATTTGGTACGTTGGCTCCATATGGAATTAACCAAATTCATAATTTTACTTAACTGCATAATCTTGTTCCCGTTGTGGTTTTTACTGTAACATTGGATACTTCCCCCTTTTTCCTATATCCTGTGTCCGTGTTTGTTTTTGTTTTTCCTTTCTTCTTCCTTCCTATTTACAGGACAGTGGGATATGACGCGGTATTACGTTTGATTTTGTGCGATTTGAATAAAATGTAGCGTTACGAACATGTAGATAAATTGCTTACATTGTGTAAAACCATTAGTGCAAAATACCAGAACACATCTAAACTTGACCTCTAATATAGGGGATGTCAAAAACTTGCACCAAAGTCACAAATCACAACCTACCGCTTACACACCACGTTGCACGGGAGCGCCTGCACGAAGGACTAACAAGAGAAGTCTTAGGGTCTGCATTTAAATATTAATGAAACTATAAGATTACTTTGTTAAGTGTAAAATATATTCTATCTCTTATTGTTAATTAGACAGCTCCTGATTGTAGCTTTCTCAAGAAAAGTGGCACGCCACTTGACTTCGATCGCTATTATTATGGAAAATGTTCAATAAACGTAAAGATTCTCGCATCTTCGGATTTACACTAACTTCAGATGAAAACAAACTAATCTATTTAGTGATTAAAAAAATGTCTATTAAGATTAGTAACTAGAATGTAGGAACAATCAAAACAATTAACTTTGCCTTTTTTGCTTACATGAAAACATTACTGTAATACTACTGCTAACTCAATGATTAATAAAGGTATGATTAGTAAAACATTAAAAATGTGACATTTTAACAACTGTGTTATTAACAAGGAGAGTGAAGACTGCAGACATTTTATAACAACTGTTCGTGTTTTTTATATCATCAATCTTTTAATTAGTAACTTGAGTAGGTTTTTTAAATTTGAATTTATATTAAAATGTTTTGTTTTTTTTACATGTGATTATAACATAATGCATGTTTATAACTCTGTCACGTATGAGCAGAGAGTGACAACAAAGTATGATGTGTACGTGGGTGTGGCTATAACGTAATGCATGTTTATGACTGAGTCACGTATGAGCAGAGAGTGACTACAAAGTATGCTGTGTACGTGGGTGTGACATTTATAAGACTCTCATCATACATTCTGGATAAATTAACCCGTAACGTTGACACTGGTGTGAAAACAAAGCCTGTTAAACCTCATCCCTCTCTAGGTTTTTAGATCGCTGGATCCGTGAGAGAAACTTAAGTGAGGTATACCTCGAGTTGCATGCAGAAGCAGACAATTACCTCCCGTTGCCCTTAAATTGTTACGCCGCTTGTTAAGTTTGTGATCGTTAAAGTCCTAATAATTATACACAAATGAATGTATCACAACTGCAATATATATTCTGAGACGTTAAAGACTAAAGCAAACTTACTCTATTATTAAATATAATTGAGAGGCTTTTTTTTTGAAACTACGGAGACTTTATTTTAAAAGAATGTCTCCCACCGGAGAGACTTTGTTTCGTGACACTGGCAATTACAGTCCTACCTAAGTTTTGGCTACCAAAACTATTAGTAGCCCATCTCTTTTACTGTAACGGCTCACCACCTGATCACTTGAGCCATCACTAGAATTACCGTATTGGACTACACCACAAAGACTGCCAGAAACAAGATCCCAGTGTCTTACACAAGAAGTCTAAATATCATCCAAACAGTCTGTTTAAGCAGGTCGGCTAAATATAGCCACACCCACCCCATGTCTTATACAAGGCATCTACACGTCATCAATTCAATTTGTGTCAGCTGGTTGGTCAGATACAGGGCCCCCGTGTCCTATAAAAGGAGTCTACACGTCATTTATTCAATTTTTGTCAGCTGGTTGGTCAGATACAGGGCCCCCGTGTCCTATAAAAGGAGTCTACACGTCATATATTCAATTTTTGTCAGCTGGTTGGTCAGATACAGGGCCCCCGTGTCCTATAAAAGGAGTCTACACGTCATATATTCAATTTTTGTCAGCTGGTTGGTCAGATACAGGGCCCCCGTGTCCTATAGGAGCCTAGACGTCATCCATTCAATTTGTGTCAGCTGGTTGGTCAGATACAGGGCCCCCGTGTCCTATAGAATGAGTCTACACGTCATCCATTCAATTTGTGTCAGCTGGTTGGTCAGATACAGGGCCCCCGTGTCCTATAGAAGGAGTCTACACGTCATCCATTCAATTTGTGTCAGCTGGTTGGTCAGATACAGGGCCCCCGTGTCCTATAGAAGGAGTCTACACGTCATCCATTCAATGTGTGTCAGCTGGTTGGTCAGATACAGGGCCCCCGTGTCCTATAAAAGGAGTCTACACGACATCCAGTCAGTCTGTGTCAGCTGGTGGGTCAGGTACAGGGCCACCGTGTCCTATAGAAGGAGTCTACACGTGATCCATTCAATCTGTGTCAGCTGGTTGGTCAGATACAGGGCCCCCGTGTCCTATAAAAGGAGTCTACATGTCATCCATTCAATTTGTGTCAGCTGGTTGGTCAGATACAGGGCCCCCGTGTCCTATAGAAGGAGTCTACACGTCATATATTCAATTTTTGTCAGCTGGTTGGTCAGATACAGGGCCCCCGTGTCCTATAAAAGGAGTCTACACGACATCCAGTCAGTCTGTGTCAGCTGGTTAATCAGATACAGGGCCCACCGTGTCCTATAGAAGGAGTCTACACGTGATCCATTCAATCTGTGTCAGCTGGTTGGTCAGATGCAGGTCCCCCTTGTCCTATAGAAGGAGTCTACACGTCATCCAGTCAGTCTGTGGCAGCTGTTTGGTCAGATACAGGGCCCCCGTGTCCTATAGAAGGAGTCTACACTTCATCCATTCAATTATGTGTCAGATGGTTGGGCAGATACAGGGCCCCCGCGTCACAGGGCCCCCGCGTCATATAGAAGGAGTCTACACTTCATCCATTCAATTCTGTGTCATATGGTTGGCAAGATACAGGGCCCCCGTGTCCTATAAAAGGAGTCTACACGACATCCAGTCAGTCTGTGTCAGCTGGTGGGTCAGGTACAGGGCCACCGTGTCCTATAGAAGGAGTCTACACGTGATCCATTCAATCTGTGTCAGCTGGTTGGTCAGATACAGGGCCCCCGTGTCCTATAAAAGGAGTCTACATGTCATCCATTCAATTTGTGTCAGCTGGTTGGTCAGATACAGGGCCCCCGTGTCCTATAGAAGGAGTCTACACGTCATATATTCAATTTTTGTCAGCTGGTTGGTCAGATACAGGGCCCCCGTGTCCTATAAAAGGAGTCTACACGACATCCAGTCAGTCTGTGTCAGCTGGTTAATCAGATACAGGGCCACCGTGTCCTATAGAAGGAGTCTACACGTGATCCATTCAATCTGTGTCAGCTGGTTGGTCAGATACAGGTCCCCCTTGTCCTATAGAAGGAGTCTACACGTCATCCAGTCAGTCTGTGGCAGCTGTTTGGTCAGATACAGGGCCCCCGTGTCCTATAGAAGGAGTCTACACTTCATCCATTCAATTATGTGTCAGATGGTTGGGCAGATACAGGGCCCCCGCGTCACAGGGCCCCCGCGTCATATAGAAGGAGTCTACACTTCATCCATTCAATTCTGTGTCATATGGTTGGCAAGATACAGGGCCCCCGTGTTCTATAGGAGTCTACACTTCATCCATACAATTCTGTGTCCGTTGGTTGGCCAGATACAGGGCCCCCTTGTCCTATAGAAGGAGTCTACACGTCATCCAGTCAGTCTGTGTGAGCAAATCAGCGAGTTCACTGGGCGATATCCCTCAACCCTTTCCTGAATTGTACATCGAAAGTACGGAGTCGTCCACGTGACATTAGTCACCCGCGTTGAGATAATTTAGTACCCTCCCCCTACACTCAGGAACTTCATGTATTTCTTTGTCCAGTTCAGCGCTCCTCTGCCCAACGAAACGGAACGGTCTCTTCCCACGTGGGATTACACCAGAGAGTTAACCAATGAGCTGAGGACTCAACCCTTACACATCACAGCAGGAGATTCACGTGTCCCATAAAGGAAGGCGGACGATGAGAGCAATCTTCTGTGTAACTCTCAACACCTGTAAGTATTAAATAACAAGAGAAATTTGTTTATTGAACAGGTAATAAGATGACTAAATGGCAAAACAAATTAATACTTGGCCATAGATTGTTATGCAAATTTTTAAAAATTCTATGAACCATTGTATAATTTTTAAAATCAAAAGTATTTTTTAAGAACGTTTCATTCCTTTGTGAACATTTATTATGTCCATTGTTTGTGTTTTGATTGCCCAATTAATAATTTTATCACTTGACACAGTAAACCAATCATTTACCCTGGGATTCTGTTGTAAATTCTTGTTTATTATCGTTACTTATACAGAGCTCACGTCTACTTGATGTTATTAAATAATAACCTACCTCCCCTCCACCGCTGTTGTCGAGAGACCCACCGTCTCGACCGGCAATACATGTGTATCACGTCAAAAATAATATACATTATAGTTATAACAACATTACCCACCCCAGTCTGTCCAGAAACCCTTGCTCCCTCCCCTTCCACACCGCGGTCTGTTCAGAGTTATAATAAATAACCCGTAAAAACAAAGTTTTTGACTACATATCCCGACGCTCATTGCTAAAAATAAACTCTTGGAAAAAAAACTGCACCAAAAGAAAAACTCGTTTTGAACGTCGTTCAATATGTAAATGACCGATGACCGGACAGAAAATTGCCTTTTATTATATAGGATGTTGTCATCTTGTCTCACAAGCGCAACTCGTGTACACTATCAATAATACAAACGACTTTTGTGCTAAGCTCACACAATATAGAGTACGTAGAGCTTTGCAAGGATCTCAGTATAAAGGAAATTCAAAGAAACAAAAGTATGGTAATTTTTAAAATATGAGTTTTTTTCTTTTAAAATGTCTTCATACATTAAATTGGTTATAAACATGTTGAAACAATGCTATGACATAATATATTCCAAGTGAAACAATACATGTACTTTATTGTTAACTCAATGGAAACGAATTAATGATATAGAAAAAAACATCAGATCAGTAGATATACTACTATTTTTAAGGTTATTTTAAGGTAATGCATCCAGAAATAAACATAAGTCTGAAGTACGAAGTTATATAATTATATCTAATTTGCAAGAAATAATAAATTGGTCTTTTTGGATGTAATTAAATAATAATTCAAGCTAAATACAGAGTTTTACAAATTCGAAAATCAGATATAAGTATGTAGTCACGCGAGCAACACAGATAAAGTTTATTAGGATAATTTTGTTTCTACTTTCGTGTATTTTTTAAAGAAAAGTTATGAAATCTTAAAATAATATGAATACGGACATGACATTGTTTTAATTAAATTCAGGATATACCGAGGTAGGAGAATCATTACAATTTATTTATATGATATCCGTAAATTTAGGGATCGAAGTCAAGTGGCGGGGAACTTATTACAATCATGAAACAGCTAATATATGTGGGTGTAGCTTTTATACAATAAGACATGGACCCATTCACCAGTAAATGACTTAATTTTATAGTTTTCGTCTTTTTAAATAAAACAAATTTTAAAATATATAATTCATTATATTTTAATATTTATATTAATAATGTTTAGGTTAAATACTTTAAAAACCATTTAACAAATTCAAGTTAATAACACAATGTCTCATTGGATGTTACATTCAATTTGAATTTTAAAAAAATATTAGTATTCTACTACAATCTTCTCATAAATCCTGCCAGCTAAATTTTCTCAAGTACAACATCATAATAAATAAACATGTACCGGTGCTACTTGGTGCGATGAAGATTTGAAATAAAATACATTATGTGCCATTTTACGATACAAAAATATTATGAATAAGAAAAGTTTTTGACTGTTCTTTACCGAGGAAAACTAATGCACATTTCGTTCATTGATATGATGTGAACATTATTTGTTTTGTAAATGAGTAATCATGCGAATATTTTATTTGTCGAATGCTGGTTATTTAATGGTATAATTCTTATGATTAAAAAACAAAATACAAGCAAACAACACATACTCTGATTTGATAACCTGCTCCAACTAAAGTGGACACTCATACATTCACTATATTACTTTGAGTTAATGGCCGCGCACTACTTATTGTGAATGAGGAAGCTTATTCTGGCACATGAGACTCATTTGCAGCTTGGGCAGTTTAGTCCATTGGGTTGTGACGTAACATACTTTTTTCTGTTTATTTCATGGTTTCTTTTTGTTATGATCCGGAACCAAACACAATTGAACATAAAATAATAATATCCAATGTTGAAATAATAAGGAGAGTTGAAATTCTATTTTTTTGTATTTAAAAAATATATTTTAAGATGTTATTTTCGATTTTACATAATCTTGACAAATATTGTTAAATACATCCATCATGAGCAATATTGAAAGGAAAAAACTGTTTCGAACTTAACATTTTACTACGATCTGGCCCGAAGGCCTTAGTTTTTACACGCTTTTATTTAAGTCACACTGTTTGTATTTTGTATCCGTCCATCAATCCATCCCTCTGTCAAATCTTGTAACGTAAAATTAAACGACGTCTGATGGTCTTAGAGATCTCAAAATTTTACCACAGATAGATCGTGGATGGCAATGCATTTTTTCTAAATTTCAGATTGATTGAATGCACCGTAATTGAATTAATGCTTTCTTAGTTTTTTGTTTAAGTCTATATTATCACTCACATCAGTGAACCATACATCAATTCGCTCTAGAGGGATACATGTAATTTCAATGTGTGGATGTCAGAAGTGGTTTTTAAAGAGTTTTTATTGTATGTTTAAAAACATTTTTAAAGAGGACACGCTTTTATTTTCATATAGAAAGTGCACCAAAAAATAAAATTAAAATGTTCTATGATAACTTGTGAAATGACTGAACCTATCCACTGCACATAAAAGCGTGGGGCGCCCATCACAACTCATTTCTCTTTGCAAATTATATTTTGGATATAGAAAAATATTTCTAATTAATATGATTGTAGCATCTATATGAATTATGATCAAAGTTGTGAAACTTTTAATGTTTATTAATAGTCATACAAATTTATATTTATGTTTCGCAGCCTTGTACATGATAGAGAGTTGTGGTGAACTTTCTGTGTAAATAAAAGCCTGTCCTTTTTCAAAAAAAAATAATTAATATTTTATTTTCTATTTTTTAGCATAAAAATTTTTAAATCAATTTTTCGACCTTATCAATTCAACTTAATTAGTTAAACCTCATTGTCAATAACTTAAATGTGATAGCGATAATATTAATTACACATTTAGTATTTTAAAAATAATAAACAGCTTCCCCAACTGAGAATTGAACGCAGTTCCTACATGTCAAAAAACCATCACGCTAACATTCGTCTACACAAATTTCGTTCTTTCTAAACTTATAATAAAAACTCTTTAAAACTCTCTATCATGTACAAGGCTGCGAAACATAAATACAAATTTGTATGAAACTTTAGAACGTTGTTGAGTGAAAACTCGCATATATTTCTTACATAAACTGTTTGAAAATACAACTTTCATTTTTTCTTATTTGTTTTATATAAAATGTATTTTAAACATGTGTAACTAGGTAAATTGATGGATTTTGACAAAACTTGGTACATAAGACTTGAAGGCATATCACAAAATATTATAGGAATTTGAATCAATACTTCCATTCCTTCGCGGACAGGGGCCTCAAATGTTTTTTTTTCTTTTTTATCTTTTTAATTTGATTTTCTCTTGTTTTCCTTCTGTGTTTAAGATTTTCTCCCACGCATATCTCCATCATGATCAACTATTTTGAACTTTTCATTTCAAATTTTTACTGTAAAGTAATGTAATTATATATGATATAATTCATACGCAAGCATTAACATTCTATCAATTTTGTATATGTTGAAAACTTTAAACGAAGTTCCAGAATGTCAGGCCATCCGTCAATAGCAAAGGTTATAATGTACAGTACTTTACTTAATACACTATGTCGATACATAGTAATGTCGCTGTTTGGATTCAAAGCTATGATCCTAAACACACGTCACTGTTGCTAACCCATTATTGTTATTGTCTCATTATTTTATAACTATCTAGAATAAGCTGCACTGTTTTAGGCTACACTTTTTCTATGACCACAGGCTACTCGTGATTACACAAACTATCAACTAGCTGACCACAGGCTACTCGTGATTACACAAACTGTCAACTAGCTGACCAAAGGCTACTCGTGATTACACAAACTGACAACTAGCTGACCACAGGCTACTCGTGATTACACACACTGGCTACTAGTTGACCACAATTTAGTCGTGTTTACACGATACGTCTTTTTCAGACGTCCTCGAAGTGCTGTTGGAATTCGCAGAAAGTTTTCAGGATTGCGACAATATCTCAGAAAATATGAGACTCATTGCTTCTCTACATTTGTTTGTGACAGAGAGTTTGCCGTTGTATGTTCAAATGGAACTGATCAAACAACAAAAAAAAATAACGCACAGCTTGTGAATATATTCGAGGAGCAAGAAACACTCCAGTGCTGTTTGGAAACCCTTAAATGCGCGAAGCATCATTTTCACGTATGAAATATCTCAAGAACAAATATCGAGCCCGACTTGTGGAACACAAATCTGGAGACAGGAATACGACGGATGATCTCCATGGAGTGCCCGGACTTTGCACGACTTTCGACAAACACCCAAAGAGCAAGGCATCCACTAATTTATGGACTCTGGACTGTTAAGTTTCATGGACAGTGTTTTTGAAGAAGCTTATCACTTATTAAATTATTGTGTTCTCAGTGTACTAATACCACTTAAAATATGCTCATGCAGTACGTGTGTGTCATGATGTTAGGTTTACATGACGATGTTCAATAAAGAAGAATATAAGAGAATATCGATGACAATGTTTTTATTTGTAATTAAGCACTGTGTTTTCGTACAATACATTATGATTATGTCATTATTATCTCGCGTTGACTATTACGAGAAGTAAATTTTTTATAGTGACCATTTCGTCTTTTCAGTGAAAACTTTTTTGCCGGGCGTTGCAAAAGTATTTTTTTTAATGCGCCGAAAATAGCTCATAGGTTGCGCACCCTTGCCTGAGATGAAGGGTTTTGTATGTGACTTTGTTACTAACATTGCTGATGAGGAGTGGAATTCAGACTTTATGTTTTCTATTGATAGTATTGAAAAGTTAAATAAACTGAATGTCAAACTTCAGGGTAAATGCTTGTTTTCACATGAAATGCATGTACATGTTAAATCATGTCAGGCAAAGTTTTTCCTGATCTCCTGGCAAGCTGGTGAAAATAGGTTTTGCCGTTTTCCTTTGCTGAAACAGAAAACCATTTCTGGTGAAACGGCTGACAAGTACAAGGCTCATTTGGATTCCTTGGCTGTGGAATTTGAAAGGAGGTTCCAAGACAACCTGGAACCACTTTTCAATATCCTCAGTTCGCTATTTAGTGAAGAAGCTGATTCAGCCCCAAAGGATATACAGCTAGAGCTGCTTGACCTACATGCAGATTTTGACCTGAAGGAGATTTTCAAGTCAGTTCTTCTGTTTGAGTTTTATGGATGTTTGCCAGCAGCAGCATTTCAACACTGAAAAAAATGTTGCTGCAGAACTTTTTTCACTCTTTGTGACCATATATATCTGTGAGCAAGCTTTTCCTTGCATGAAAATAACCAAGTCTAAGAACAGATCGATGTTGACTGACTTCAATTTGAATGCACTCATGCACATCACAACAACTAAACTGGTTTCACAGTTCAAAATCATTATCCAAAATTGTGAACAATTACACACTTCTCATTAATTATAATTGTACTCTATTGTCACGTTGCATGTAAATTATGTTCCTTCTTCTCCGTATTAATTTTCGACAGGTAACAATAAACATTAGTTGAAATAATTTGAATAGTAAAATCTTATAATCAAATTAAAAACTGTTTCAGTTCGTAATTTAAAATATAATGTACATGAGTAATAGAGAGTGAATTTAAAATTAAATGACAAGTACATTGTTATAATCATTAATTCATATTTTATGCGTTGTAAATTGTATTTAAAATATACAAAATTTATATGCGGCCCGCCCATAACTGTTACAAGCGTCTTAATTATTTATATCTAGACAGCTTGCTCAAAGATTCATAAACTCCTATTACACAAGAAATGACTGAACACTGCTAAGGAAACAAACTTTAATGGCCGAACCCCTTTTCAACAACACACTATACACTACCCAACACTTTAACCTTCTACACACATTCTCATGAACTTGAACTTGAACACACATTCTCATGACGTCAACAAAAACACTCACTTTTGCACGCTTTCGCTAGGACTAACCAATAAAACTAACACGACCCCTAAACACACCACCGTGCGCAGCTCACAAGTTATAGGGGGAATTTGGTCATTCGTGCCAATAATAAAAAATTCAATGTGGCCCACTGAGGACAAAGTTTGCCCACCCCTGCTCTAGTAAATCTTTTTAACTACTACAATGAAAATAAAATCCTATCATTTCGTTCTTAAAAGTAAATATATAAATATAATTAAACAATATAATTTGGAATTGTCACGCAAGTCAGACAGTCTGTCCTGACGCTACTAATTTTAGAAAGCAGGGAAAACCAAATTACTGCACCAAAGCATCAAAAGGTGTGCAAATTAAATATGCGCTGTAAAAAAAAATATTATATGAAGTCATTGTTTTCGTTCATATTTTAATTTTGGAAAAGGGATCAATGTAAAAAGAGGACTTGATGATGGTTAATTATACAATATAAAAAAAGAATGGGCGCCGCAGGCGCCCTGCAACCCCTATTATAAAATAATTTGTGTACATTTCAGAAAGTTTAATATTTCGTATTTATCAAACGAGGACAAGTTAGTTGGGCTTTTGAAAAAGGTCGGCGCCGTAGGTACCCTAAAAAAGTGCATTTTTTAATAAAATAATTAGATTTCAGCTGAAAACTTCCGTCATTTTTGACGGGTGTACGCTAGTATTGAGAATAGTTCACAAACACTAGAGAATCCTAAAATTATCAGAAATTATGTAGTTATTTGAGCAAAGACAAAGTCAATATGCATTTTGTGATTTTATTATTAATGAACGAGTTTATGATTTAACACAAAATAAACTATTTATAGTCTGTACTACAGACAAGGGAATGTTCTAATTTGCACAGTGTATACACATGTTAAAGAATGCTAGCAATTTATTGACATTGTATCCCTAATGGTAGGGATCGAATCGAAGTCAAGCGGCGTGCCACTTAAATAAAACAGAAGTCGTTCTTTGTTTTTTATTTTTTTATTTTTTATTTTAGATTTTAAATTTTTTATTTTATTTTATTCTTAACGATAGCTATGAAAATCGTTGGATTTCATTGTCATTGCATCCCTAAATATAGGGATCGAGGTCAAGTGGCATGCCACTTACATACTTACTTTTTTTTTCTTAATGAAAAAATCTATACAATTTATTGTTAACCCACTGAAACAAATTATTCATATAGAAAGAAACAACAGATCAGAAGAAATATTTTTTTTTCCAAAAAATGTTCTGTTAAGGAAATGCTTCACGAAATAAGTATAATTATGAAGTACAAATTATATAATTATAGGTATACTAAAAAAATAATTAATTGGAATTTTATTAAGTATTGACCTAATAAGTCGAGATAAATACATTCTTTTTTACTCATTTTAAAATCAGAAATATGTTTGTAGTCATCTAAGCAACACATACGATGATAATTAAGGTTTTTTTCTACTCTCATGTTCCGTATTAATGAACTATATAAAATCGTAAAATAACATGAGAAGAATCCTTGCAATTCATAGATATGGTATCCCTAAATTAGGGGTCGAAGTAAAGTGGCTTACCACTTTGACAAATTTAAATATTTTTTTTAATTTTTTTTAAATTTTTCTATATGTATCTTTATTTATATCAATACAAAATGTTTCTGAATCTAATCAGAATATACTTTTTTGGAAAATTACATACATATTTTATATGAATTCACATATAAAATAAAATACAAATATTTGATTATAACAAATAAAATGTACATTATATATTATTTCTTAAACATAAAAACCTTAATTATCTTCTGTTATGTTTAATATCATGTTTTGAATTGTTTGTCTAAACATGTGTTCTAATGTTATGTTTGTGTAACTGTGGTTATGGAAAAATGCCTTAAGTCTGTGATGCCATATGTGTTTTCTGTACTGTGAAAGTATTTTTAAGCTTATAGTTTGTTGTTTCTTGTTTATAGAGTCTGGTATTATGTTTAGTGTTATTGCTTTGTCTATATCTACATTGTGTATTGTGCCTGCTTGTATGAATTGTTGGAGTGTGTTTTTAGTTTGTAAAATTGTATTGCATGTGAGATATAAATGTTGTTCAGTCTCATCAGCTCCTGACCTACAGAGTGGACAGCCTATTCTTGCCCCTCTGTCTTTATAATTTCTTGATGAGACTGGTGTTGTATTGTAAATTAGTCTGTATGTTATTTCTTTTTCTTTATTTGGTATTTCTTTGATATGTGTATTTTTAAAAGTTTCCTCAGTGTTTGTAATTCCATAAACTTGTGTCCATTTAATTCTATTGTTTAGAGGTGTTGCTTGTCTTTTTATTAAATGTGTATATATTTCTTTGGTTGTTTTGTGTAATACTTCTTCATTACCTTTTATTGCTTTGATGCATGCTGTATGAAATTGTGATTGATTTCTACCCATGTAAATGTGCAGTGCTGTTATCAATTGCTATTAAATGTCCTATTCTGATTCCTAAGTAATAATGTGTGAATGTATTTTCTGATCTTTTTTTAATGGCTTGTCCTATAAATTTTATTCTGAGTGCTTGTATTTTTGTTTGTATGTCTTGCAAGTTTATTCCTCCATTTAGCTTAGATTGTATTAGTGTTGTATGTTTGATATTGTGTATTGTTCCTTGGAATATGTATTTAGTTATGTGTGAGTTAATTTCTTTTAAAATTATTGTTGGGGGCTCCCATATTGTTCCTGTATATATTGTTTTGGGGATGACATATGTGTTTATAATTGTGCTCCTTCCAAAAATTGTCTGTGCTGTGTATTTGTTTCTGTCAATAATTTGTTTAATTGATTGTTCAATATTCCTCCATATTTCATTGTTTGTCTGTGTTTGATTATTGGAATAAAAGATCCCATAAATTCTAAGACTCTCCTTCCTAATTATGCCTAAGGGGAAATCTAGTCTATCTTGCCACCTACCTATACCCATAATTTCAGATTTGTTTACATTAATCTTGGACCCACTACCTTTTCCAAAATCTTGAAAAATTGAAATTATTTTGTGAATTGACCTATCATTTGTGGGGAAAAATACCGTGTCATCTGCATAAGCAATCACTTTAATATCTCTGGCTCCAGGGATCCCTATTCCTGTAATGTTTTTCTCCATTCTGATTTTCTCTAGAAGTGGTTCAAAGGATAGAATATATAGATAAGGGGATAAAGGACACCCTTGTCTAACTGATCTTTTAATTGCAATGTTTTTTGAAATTATATTATTTATTATCAGATTGCTGATAGGCGTTCTGTATAGAATTTTAACCCAATTACAAAAATACTCCCCTAATTTATTGTGTTGTAATATCTTGTGAAGGTATGCATGGTCTACCCTGTCAAAGGCTTTTTCCTGGTCTAGTGATAATATGCATGTTTGAATTTGTTTTTCACTTGTATATTGAATAATGTCTCTGATTAAATGATTGTGGTTGTTGATGTCCCTGCCTTTAATGCTGCATTGTTGATTGACATGAATGAGAGTATTTAAATGTGGTTTTAGTTTATTGGCTAATGTTTTAGTAAGAATTTTATAATCTGTGTTGAGTAATGATATGGGCCTGTAATTTTTAAGTTGTGTTTTGTCTGTGTCTTTCTTTGGTAGAAGTGTGATGTATGAAGTGTTCATTGAATTTGGTAGTTCCATGTTGTTGTAAGCTTCTTCTAGAGTTGAATGTAGTATTGGGCCCAGTGTTGTAAAAAAGAAGTTGTAAAAATCTGTTGTTAGTCCATCTGGTCCAGGTGTTTTGTTTTTATTTATGTTGTGTAGTGTCACTTTCATGTCCTGTAGAGTAAATGGTTTGTTCATTTCCTTTGTTTGATCATCCTGCAGTGCTTTTGTAATTTTTGTGTACTGAAACTGTATATTTGCATCAGTTTGTTCAGTTGCAAAAAGTTGTGTATAGTATTTTTCAAAAGTTTCTACAATCTCTTTGTTGTCAGTTTGTGTTGTTCCTTCTGTGTCTATTATTTGTCTTATCTGTCTGCTTTTTTGTATGTTTTGTTCTATTGTTAAGAACTGCTTAGTAGGTGCTTCTGTGTAGTTTGTGGGTAATCTACTTCTTTGTTTAAGAGACTTTTAACTTATTCATCGTCGTCTGTTCAACAAGTAAACATTCATATTAACCAAACTAAATGAATAAACTTCAGAGTTTTCATATTTTTGAACTTATTATGATTTTAACAATCTACAATTTATTTTAATTTCATTTTTTCTATGCAATACTTTTTATTTACCGACAATGAGACATTTATAATACACACGTTATTAATATTATGTGTTATAGAATTTAAACACAATTTCAATTGAATTTGTTTTGCATTACAATTTTCTTATTTAACTTGCTCATTTTTCTATACATAATGTCATATTAGATACATCAGACTCGGTGCTTTGTGGTGCGTCATTAATTGGATATTTAACTTTATTGTGCGTCAATTATAATTTTACAAGATGTTAAATTATAATATTTTTAAAGTTAAAGAATACTTTTTTTGCATATGTATATAACTGAATAAATAAATATACAAATATATATATATATATAGATAGATATATATTGTAAGGAATTTAGGTTAATGTGCATTCAAAGAGTGGCCGCAACGAGAGCGGCAAGTCTTTGATGTGTCGGAGTAGCTCGCCAGGAGAAGCGCGGGCGCGGTTCGGAAGCCGTGCGTGGTCCTTTAATGATGGGACAAAGACGACAAACTGACCACGGGGACCAGAGGTGCTAAAATTGTATTTCTGGTGTTAACTGGCCCTGTCAGTAGATTCGGAGATCATAGGAGAAGCCGACCACGGGAGTCTGTGGGACGGGGCAAGGTGTGAAATGCCCAGGGGTAGGATGACCAGACGCGAAGGTGGTCTGAGTGGGGGTAGTTAAGTGTTGGAGGTCTCACCAGAGACGGTTATTCAAACCGGCCCCACCCCCATCGTAATATAGGGGTGGTCCCTTATGACTGACAGATTGGAAACGAGATGAATTTTAGGGGCGGAGTTTAAAGGGGTATTAGAGTGGATGGACTTGTGAGAGGAGAGGACTCAGACACTAGGCGTAGATCCAGGCTAGGGAACGTAGAAGAGACTGGAGAGGGACCGCTAAGGAAAGAGGAGACTTGTAGAGAGTTGGACTGTAGAGATTAGGTTAAGTGAGAAGTAGCAAGAATTGGAGCAGTGAAGCAATAAACCGAATTAATAAGTGTTCAAGTCGTCTTAGAGTCTTTGTGTTTAAAGTGAGTGTAAGCAGAGAGTTAGTCACACGAGTACCCAGGTTCACCACAATATATATATTGGAACGGAAGTGGCTACGCCTAATAGGCATGAATAGCGTCGAGCTCCTATTTAATTGTGAATTTCTTAAGTATTGGACTGTTTGTTATTGTTATTTCTGGATCAGGATGTTCTTTATGGATCCCTGTTTTGGACGAGCTGCCTTTTTCATTTCTCAAAATGTTGGATTGTTTATTTTTGGCTGTTTTTCTTTGCAAGACTCAATGTCTTTGTCCGACTACAATGTCAGCCATCTTTGTTCTTACGACTTACGATCAACGTTCGGACAAGTCCACGACAATAACAATAGCAATGCCCGACATCACACAGGTAGGCGACCATTACACTACACACGAAATTGCCTTGTATCAATGAACACGAAGCATACACGCATAACATCTGAACTGGTGTGTATACTTAAAGATCTGTGTATTGGCCGAAATCTTCCTCGGAAGCGTAAATCTCGTGGTGGGAAACGAAAACAGAGACGAATCCCTGTCCTTATTTCCAAACAAAGACCTAACTCTGATTTTCATGTTGGTGTAGACAGCCATCAACGTTCTTATAACATTTTAAATGTTTTACCTATCAAAACATCTCCCAACTATACAGAAAGAAATCTCTGCATCGCGTCATTTAACGCTCAGTCACTTGGTCCATGTGACAAACGTACCGCTGTATGCGAATTTATCATGGACAGGCGGATAGACATCATGTTTATTCAGGAGACCTGGTTTCAACAAACTGGTGATGAGGGAAAGTGTGCTGATATTGCTCCACCTGGCTATTCTGTTCGATCATTTCCACGTGCCACTCGAGGTGGAGGCCTAGCTGCTGTCAACAGAAGTACGCTGTCACAAGAGCTTTCATTTGTAACAGAATTCGAATTTGCGCATACATCCTTTGAGTTAGTTCAAATCACATTGTCAGTGCCCCATCGTATCATCCACTTTATGTGCATCTACCGTGTCTTTCCGAGCAAAAAAAATAAATTAACGGATGCCTAATTTCTTTGAGGAATTCCAGGAACTTTTGGACCATGCCAACACTCTGCCTGGCACTTACATGATAGTAGGAGACATGAACATTCATTATGATCAACCGCAGAATCCCATGACAGCCAAGATGGTAGAGCTTTTGGATTCATTCAACATTGATCAAATGATTGATAAACCCACCCATAATAGAGGACATATAATTGATTGGGTATTGCACAGACCTGACGATTGCCTTGTCAAATCCGCAATCGTAACAGAAGAGCTGTCCTCGGATCATTTTTGTGTTATTTGTGAACTTAGGGTGATTGCCCCCCCCTCCTCCCACAAAATTCAGGGAACTTCGCAATCTGCGTGCCATGAACCGCGACGCCTTCCGGCAAGATCTAAGTGTGGCCGTGTCCCCTGACCTCTGCCCCACTTTGGATAAACTGAATAGTACACTACTCTCTGTGCTGGACTTACATGCCCCTGTCACCCGCCACAATGTCAAGTCAACACGATCAGCTCCGTGGTATTCAACAATAAGGGAAGAACTTCGATGCGCCAAGAAAGCTCGACGTATAGCAGAAAAGACTTGGTTGAAGTCGAGACTTGTCGTCAATAAGCAAATTTATTCCGCTGCTCAAGCGATGTGTTACTAATATTGTACATCAAGCAAAAACATCATATTTTAATAATAAAATAATCACATGTAGTACTAGTAGGCAGCTATTTAACGTATGCAATAACCTCAGAGGGAGTGGTAAAGCTATGGTCCTTCCCTCTGTGTATCCCCTGCATCAGCAACCAGATATATTTTGTAACTTTTTTATCAACAAAATTGCTAAAATTCGTGATGAACTTGATGGAACGTTGTTGCCACCACATGATTTATCTCCTTCTTTTGCTGTGAGGTCAGGCTTTGACATGTTCCAGTCTGTTACGGAAAATGAGGTCAAAAGTATTATTCTAAAATCTAAGCCAACGTCCTGCCCTCTTGATCCCATCCCCACTCCACTATTGGTTGAGTCATTAGATCTCTTACTCCCAACAGTAACTAATATAGTTAATGAAAGTCTAAAATCTGGCACCTTTCCTTCATTATGTAAATCTGCTATTATAAAACCCTTGCTGAAAAAAAAGGGTTAGACCAAAACAATTTAAACAACTATCGACCTGTGTCTAATATTTCATTTTTGTCGAAAGTCATTGAAAAACTAGTCTTAAAACAACTTTTTTCTTATCTAAATGACCACACTCTTCTCAGTCCTAATCAGTCGGCCTACAGACCTTCTCACAGCACAGAGACCACTCTGTTGAAGGTAACAAATGACCTCCTGCTCGCACTGGACAGTGGGAAAATTTCTATATTGGTCCTCTTAGATCTTAGTGCAGCCTTTGACACTGTCGACCATCAAATACTGCTGAAAACCCTGCAAAATTATTTTGGAATTTCTGGCTCAGTTCTGACTTGGTTTCAATCATACTTATCTAACAGATCACATGTAGTATCAGTAGATGGCTGTATCTCTCACAAAGCTGACTTGCTTTATGGTGTGCCTCAGGGCTCTGTTTTGGGTCCGGTACTTTTTGTACTGTATACAAGACCACTACTTCTACTGCTCGAAAAGCATTCAGTTAAAAGCCAATCATTTGCAGATGATACTCAACTATATACTCACACTGATCCCTCTAATATGGACTCCGCTGTCCAATTGTTGCAGGAGTGCATTGGTGAAGTAAAGTCTTGGATGACGTTAAGCAAACTCAAGCTGAATGATGACAAGACTGAAGCACTTCTATTTTGCAACAATAAATCACGCAGTACTTTGTCTCTTCCGAAGTCAATTCACGTAGCCAGTTCGGATATTCTGTTCACAACATCGACTAGGAATCTTGGCTACATTATTTCTGACAACATGTCTATTAACAACTTCATCAACCACATCTGTCGCTCTGCCTACACTGCCATTCGTCAGATCAGCTCAATCCGTCATTACTTAACAGTTAGTGCCACAAAAACTCTAGTCTGTGCTCTTGTACTGGCTCGTATGGATTACTGCAATTCTCTTCTGTCAGGTGCGCCAAAACAATGCATTGAAAGAATACAGAAAGTTCAAAATTCAGCTGCCAGACTGGTGCTCAAGGCAAAAAAACATGACCATGTTACTCCACTTCTTCGCTCACTTCATTGGCTGCCTATACAAGCCCGTATTGATTACAAACTGGCCGTTCTCTGTCACAACTTCTTTTCGGACTCATGCCCATCGTATCTTACTGAACTTTTGTCGGTCTACTCACCCACTCGCCAGCTACGATCTTCTGCAGACACACGCGTTCTCTCTGTTCCAACAACACGCACCAAAACATTTGGTGAAAGGTCGTTCTCTTTTTGTGCAGCCAAACAATGGAATTCTCTACCATTACACATACGTAGTATTCAAACAACCAAGTCCTTCAAGACTGCACTTAAGACACATCTTTTCAAAATTTATTTTCAAAATTGATGAAACAACATTTCTTGTAAATGATTAACGTAGCTTATGTATAATGTACTGTAATTTTTTGTGTTTGTTGTGATATGAAAGTTAATTTAATACTTATAGGTATGTTATTTCTTTCATGTAAAGCGCTGTGAGCCCAGTTCCTTACTGGGATACAGCGCTATATAAATAATCAATTTATTATTATTATTATTATTATTATATATATATATATATATATATGTATATATATATATAAATATGGCTATAGTGTATCCATAGTATGCTTCTAATATTTATTGGTTGTATTCTCAAAGGACTATTAAAGATACACTTTTATAAGATGCAGTAACAAAATTGTCCAGCATATGTAGAATTGATACATTAATAATATACTTGTGAAATACCCGAACTATTAACTATAGTTTTATAAATGCAACCAGCGGCATGTACAATTGCAGGTTTCTATCTCACATAAATCATAGTATTAATTCGCAAGTGAAAAAGAAGATAGCGGCCAATAAATAACAAATTTCCTGACGATTAAACGAACATTTTGGTTTTAAACTATTGACTGACATGAAGGTTCAAAATGTTGATAAATTTTTCCTATCATGGTTATGACACTTCGCCTACTTATTAAACAAAATAAAAAGCGTTTTACGCTTATTACACTTATGGAGTCTGACTCAGAGACAAAAAATGACGACAGCTGTTCTGATGAATTACTGCGTTACAAAATTGAAATGAAAGTTCCTGAATCTATTATCCCTCTACAATGGTTGAAGCTTAATGAACTCCGATATCCGATAATGTCATTCCTTACCAAGACCGTTTTTTGCATATCAGTTACCTCAGTTCCATGTGAATGATTGTTCAGCTCGGCTGGTTATATTGTCAATTAGACCCGCTCATCACTTGAACCAAATAATGTCAATCCACTTGTCTTTACCACAGTTATATTTTGGATGACAATGCATTGTATCAAAATTTCAGATCGATCGAATGTACAGTTATTAAATTATTGAGCTTTTTAGTTTTTCTATATATAAGCATATGCATTATCAGTCTGATCTTGTTTACATAACGTTCACGTGCCGAATTCACACCAACCCCGACCACATCAACCATGTTAAACATCAAGGTGAGATCAGTCATTTCCAGTCTATAAATGTTTGTCGGGCAATGCATATTATATTTGAACATAATCAATACTTCAAAACTCATCATAGCATACACTTAGACTAAAAAGAATAACATAAATAGAAGTAAAAAAGGGATTTTTAGAAACCACGTTTTTATAAGCGGACTAAAAAGAAGAAAATAAAAATTTTCTTTCACAGAATTGTGATACAACATATTTTTCTGGATTGATACATGACTAAAAACGTGGGCGGGCGCTTTTTAGGCGTTTGGCTAAAATGATTAGGGTTTACAAATGACGAGTAAGAAAATGAGTGAATTAAATTAATCAAGCCTGAGAAGCGCCCGCCCCACGTTTTTAGTCATATTGTATCAATCCAGAAAGCGATTTTTCCTTTACAATTCTGTTTAAAAAAATATTATTTTCTTCTTTTTATTCCGCTTATCAAAAACGTGGTTTTTAAAAATCTTTTTTTTACTTCTATTTATATATTGTAAAATCTTACAAGTATCAAAATTGTATTTCCAGTCATCGCCGCACCAAAAAGCACCGGTACTTATTTATGTAATATTACGTTGGAATTTCGAAAGCTTAGCTTTCAAAAATAATGATAATATTGTAATAGCGCTTTTAAAAATGCTATCAAATTATACTTGATCGATCTATGAGACATGGTATTATTAATTTATAACACCTAATTGATATATTTAGTACCACAGCTGAGACTGTGAAAATAAATATTCAGGTGTAAAGAAATATAGATTTTTAAGCGTATTTTATTTAAAACTATGAAAACTATAAAATAATTTTTATTTAATATAAAATATTTACATGTATAATTGAGAATAGGTATATCTCTTGAACTACCTTTTTAGTTTTATCCAAGTGAATGACACTTGACTTCGATCCCTTTAATTAGGGATACAATAACAATGACAAACTAGGATTATCCTACATTGGGAATATTTTTTATTCTTACAGAAGTGTCACCCGAACAAAATTTAACAGAAACAATATTGGGACCTCCACCAAAAATGTTAATAGAGATCTACTTACCAATAGCTAAATACACATGCCGAGGGCGATACCTTTGCTGACGAAGGTTTTATGGTGACTAGTTCGTTGTTTTCTGGTGTCCTACTTGGCATATGTATACCATTAATATATTTGTATAAATATATAATTGTACCAAGTCTGAATACTGTCTCAACCACATATATTCAAATAGCTTTAAACAATGGTGACTTGTGACGCCCTGATGTACTAGAAATTTTTGTTAATCAGATGACGTCTAAATATGTATTAAGTTCCTTAGATACATAAACATACATAATTTGCAATGTATGTCACATCTGTCTGTCAATGACGCTTCTAATTTTATAAAGCAGCGCACCAAATTACTACACCAAAAATAACTCTTTTCGAACGTTCCACATAAAATTGTGCTATATAAAAATTAATGAATAAAATAAAACATAAATAAAATAAATAACAGTTCTGTATTACATTACTTTTTATTCTGATGAGTATTATTTCAAAATAAACAGATTTCAGCCGAAATGTATTTATTTTAAAAACGTCCGTCATTTTTGACGTGTAATACGCTATATATAAATATTTTGTGTGTCGATTAGATATAGCCCTAATACGTATTATGTCAAATAGAAACACTAATCAATCAGATATGGTCTACCTATGTATTTCCACACATATTCATATAGTCTAAATATGTATTGTGTTAGTTATATAAAATATGAAAACCAATAATATTCTAAATACTCATTGTGTCAATTATATTTAGTCCACATTGCTATTGTGTTATTTATATCTAGTCTAAAGATTTGTCATGTAAAGTAGAAATAGTCTTAATTAATAATGTCACTTTGCTTTAAATTTATTTTGTGTAATTTTGAAAAACATATGTGTTTAATTCATTCAAATGTATATTATGTCATTTAATATACATATATATAAATACAGTATGATAAAATAATCGTTTTTCTTCAAAGGTTTACAACCATAGAATAAACCGGTGTCAAGAAATAGAGTATCTGTTACAATAGGGTCTCCCCAGGAGTACGTGCGGGTTTTATAAAGGTATAATATGTTTTCCAAATTATTGTTTTTTTAAACTCCATTAATTTTTGGCATGAATTCTGTTAGTTCAACAATCATAAGTTTAGCCAGAAACGTAGTGAGGTGAGGTCAAAGGTCGAGACTGTCCCAAGAGAACTTGTTGCTATTTCCATCGATGTTTTTAAAAAAACTGCTAAAGTGAAAAAACAACAAAACTGCAGACGTAGTACTAACAACTACCTATATACATTCAATTACTGCCTTTATACACTCAATAACTGCCATTATACACATAACAAGTACATTTATTCATACAACAACGCCTTTGTACATACAACAGTCCTTATACCCCCCAAAACTGCAGATCGTCAAAATTTCTCACCCCCTCGCATCTCTCCAGCTATGCCATTTCCATACACCGTGTTATTAAACATTTGTGATTTTTACAATAATAATTATGCGTTATTCTTGTGTTTTTGAGTAGTGACTTTTACAATGATACTTATGCGCGATTCTTGTCTTTTTGAGTAGTTATTGAACATTTGTGACTTTTAAAATAATAATTATTGCGTTATTTTTGTCTTTTTGAGTAGTGACTAAACATGTGTGACTTTTTCAATAAAAATTGTGCGTTATTCTTGTGTTTTTGAGTAGTGATTAAACATGTTTACATCAATTTACATAATGAATATAACCCGTCCTCAAAACAGTAATATACACCAGTCGGCCAAATCCTTCTATCTTCTTTCTTTTCTCGTGACACCTATTTTTCCTTGCAATCTCCTCCCTCTCACGTGACATATATGTTATTTGTGCTGATGACATCTCCTCCCTCTCACGTGACATATATGTTATTTGTGCTGATTAAATCTCCTCCCTCTCACGTGACATATATGTTATTTGTGCTGATGAAATCTCCTCCCTCTCACGTGACATATATGTTATTTGTGCTGATGAAATATCCTCCCTCTCACGTGACATATATGTTATTTGTGCTGATGAAATTTCCTCCCTCTCACGTGACATATATGTTATTTGTGCTGATGAAATCTTCTCCCTCTCACGTGACATATATGTTATTTGTGCTGAAAAATCTCCTCCCTCTCACGTGACATATATGTTATTTGTGCTGATGAAATCTCCTCCCTCTCACGTGACATATATGTTATTTGTGCTGATGAAATCTCCTCCCTCTCACGTGACATATATGTTATTTGTGCTGATGAAATCTCCTCCATCTCACGTGACATATATGTTATTTGTGCTGATGAAATCTCCTCCCTCTCACGTGACATATATGTTATTTGTGATGATGAAATCTCCTCCCTCTCACGTGACATATATGTTATTTGTGCTGATGAAATCTCATCCCTCTACCGTGACATATATGTTATTTGTGCTGATGAAATCTCCTCCCCTCTCACGTGACATATATGTTATTTGTGCTGATGAAATCTCCTCCCTCTCACGTGACATATATGTTATTTGTGCTGATGAAATCTCCTCCCTCTCACGTGACATATATGTTATTTGTGCTGATGAAATCTCCTCCCTCTCACGTGACATATATGTTATTTGTGCTGATGAAATCTCCTCCCTCTCACGTGACATATATGTTATTTGTGCTGATGAAATCTCCTCCCTCTCACGTGACATATATGTTATTTGTGCTGATGAAATCTCCTCCCTCTCACGTGACATATATGTTATTTGTGCTGATGAAATCTCCTCCCTCTCACGTGACATATATGTTATTTGTGCTGATGAAATCTCCTCCCTCTCACGTGACATATATGTTATTTGTGCTGATGAAATCTCCTCCCTCTCACGTGACATATATGTTATTTGTGCTGATGAAATCTCCTCCCTCTCACGTGACATATATGTTATTTGTGCTGATGAAATCTCCTCCCTCTCACGTGACATATATGTTATTTGTGCTGATGAAATCTCCTCCCTCTCACGTGACATATATGTTATTTGTGCTGATGAAGGCGTTAGACAAAACGTATACCTTTGTATTTGTTAATTAATAAAACATATTTATGACGTCACAATTTGTTTTTTTTTATTTTGTATTTTACTAAGGTCATGTTTCATAATGCGATTCCGTTGGAATTTCTTTCCAGATTAGATTCCATAATTTTATTAAATAACATATTCCAGTTTTATGTAGTTGTAAAACGATCCCATTCTTGTTTGAATCATTCTCACTTCTATGACAAAGTTTGCTTGAAAAAACGTCTTCACTTAACTGATAACAATCCTTGCCCTTGTAGAATTTAATTTAAAATATTTCTCGTTTCATAACTTTGTTGAAAACCCTGTATTTCATCATTTTAAATAACTTTTATGTTTTTAAAACAACAACAATATTTAGAAACATTTAAAGTCACTAGAATTTTCATGTTGTAATAACCCATACATTGGTGTTTTATAATAATCCTCAAATTTTGATTAAAGAAATAAGTGTTATGAAACAGCGATCCATAATACATGACACAGATGATGTTATGTATTTAAAAATTTACTCTTGGAAAAATAAGCAAAATAACATAAATATTTTATCGTATTTATAAATGAGAGAAATAAAATAATTGCGTAGTAAAACTTTGTCAATAATAATAAATTAAGAATCATTTCATTGACAAAATTCGCCCTTTATTTTTGTTTAAAAAAAAGTTCAAAATATTTTGTATTTAAGGAAATATTGTAAATAACTAAGTTGTGTTAAATTGTATCTCCATTCATCACCGCACCAAAGAGCACCGGTACAGGATTTTTTAAATATGTCTTTGTAATTGAGAAAACTTAGCTGGCAAGATGAATGAGAAGATGGCTATAGTCTGAATTTATTTAATTAAAAATAGGGTTTGGAGAGAAAAAATAAGAACTTTTTATACACATACAAAATATTACAAATTTTAAAAATTAACTATTGTACAATAGTTTAATCGTACTCTAGTGACATATTACGTTAATAAAATATATTTTAAAAAAAATTGAAATCTGATAAAATAAATAGTTTCCAATTGGTTTTAAATCACATTACATGAGTTCAATATTTTTATAATTTTGTTTACAAGCCGTGTGGTTAATTTCCTTTTGTTTGGACGATTCGTTTCTATTTGTGTTTTAAGTACCATTTTAACAAGCGGGATATTGTTTTATGTCTCTCTATTAATGCATTTCCCATCAATGACGCACCATAAAGCACCGAGTCTGGTTTATTTAGTATTTATTATTACTTATGTAAGTATTGTAAGAATGTATTTTATGTTGTACTGATGAAGGCATTAGCCGAAACGTTTACTGTCGTATCAGTCTAAAAATAAAGCTCAAATTTCTTGTTTTCATTGCACAATTTGTTTGTGTATTTTGTATTTTATTTAATATGACATTGTGTTTAGAAAAATGAGAAAGTTAAATAAGAAAAAAGAAAATTGTAATGTAAAACAAAATCAAATGAAATGGTATTTAAATTATATAACACATAATATTAATGTTTGTATTATAAACGTTTCCTTGTCGGTAAATGAAAATTATTGAATAGAAAAATATAATTAAAAGAAATTGACGTTTTTTATAATCTTAATATTTTAAAAAATATGAAAACTCTAAAATATATTTATTTAGTCTGGTTAATGTGAATGTGTTTATTTCGAACAGTCGATCTCACCTCTCTCTCTTGTGGGTAAAAAAAGAACAACTTCTATTTATCCAAGTGGCACGCCATTTGACTTTGATCCCTACAATTAGAGAAACAATATCAATAAATTTCTTGCATTCAACTAGGTTCCTCATACAATAGAAAACGATATGAAAATAAGATCAAGTGCACCTCGCTCAAACCAAATAAAATCATTTGAACTCAAAAAGGGGTCCGGAAACACAGTCACATCAGATACAGAGACTACACAGCTTACACTTTTTCCCCTCAATGTTAAGACTTGTAACAAAAAGGAGCATCACATAATTAACCTAGTAAAAAAACACAACATTGATTTTATTTTTTACAGGAGACAAATATAACCACAGAACACGATGCCCATATGTATACAATGGCCTTAGGAATGAAAAAGAGTTACTTTAGCTTTGGCAGATTTAAAGGAGTTGGAATAGTACAGACATCTGATAGATGGGAAATAACACATAAAGACAGGGATAACGAAGGAAGAATGGTCACGCTTAATATTACAGACAAGAAAGATAATTACACACTTGTAAACATATACGCTCCAGCAAAGCACAAAGATAAACCTTTGTTTTACAATACACTAGTTCAAAGTTTGAAATATTTATTTAAGAGAGGAAAGATTATTTTAGGAGGAGATTTTAATTATATCACAAGCCCTCTAGATACAACCAACCCAATAGGAGAGGAAAAATAGTAGAAGTAACAACGGGGATAGAAGTGTTACAATACATAACAAATACATATACATTAGTTGACGCATACAGAACACTACATAAAGAAGGAAAAGAAACAACATTTAAGAATAATATTTTCAATACTCAGTCAAGATTAGATAGATTTTACATTCCAAAATCAGACACAATTAATGAAGCAAAACATGTTAAAGAAACATTACACTTTACAGATCACAAAGGGATAAAAATTACAATCAATACTACAAAGATCAATATCATTAAAAAATCCCCTCATTGGAAATTTAACAATGCACTTTTAGAAAACAACCACTACACAGACATCGTTAAAAAAATAATTCAACAATACAGCATACTACCAACTACAAATATAGGCCAACACTGGGAACTTTTTAAAATCTACAATTAAACACATCACACAAAATATTGCAACTCGGCTACACAGTCAAATCCGAAAACGAGAAGATGAAATAAAAGTACTAATATCAATAGAAAACTACAACGACCCAACAAATCATGCCATACAAGAATTAGAGGAAGAATTAGAAACAATTCAACAGCATAAATACAATGGGGCCCAAGTTAGAAGTAGATTACCCACAAACTACACAGAAGCACCTACTAAGCAGTTCTTAACAATAGAACAAAACATACAAAAAAGCAGACAGATAAGACAAATAATAGACACAGAAGGAACAACACAAACTGACAACAAAGAGATTATAGAAACTTTTGAAAAATACTATACACAACTTTTTGCAACTGAACAAGCTGATGCAAATATACAGGTTCAGTACACACAAATTACAAAAGCACTGCAGGATGATCAAACAAAGGAAATGAACAAACCATTTACTCTACAGGACATGAACGTGACACTACACAACATGAATAAAAACAAAACACCTGGACCAGATGGACTAACAACAGAGTTTTAAAATTTCTTTTTTACAACACTTGGCCCAATATTACATGCAACTTTAGAAGAAGCTTACAAAAACATGGAACTACCAAATTCAATGAACACTTCATACATCACACTTCTACCAAAGAAAGACACAGACAAAACACAACTTAAAAATTACAGGCCCATATCATTACTCAACACAGATTATAAAATTCTTACTAAAACATTAGCCAATAAACTAAAACCACATTTAAATACTCTCATTCATGTCAATCAACAATGCAGCATTAAAGGCAGGGACATCAACAACCACAATCATTTAATCAGAGACATTATTCAATATACAAGTGAAAAACAAATTCAAACATGCATACTATCACTAGACCAGGAAAAAGCCTTTGACAGGGTAGACCATGCATACCTTCACAAGATATTACAACGCAATAAATTAGGGGAGTATTTTTGTAATTGGGTTAAAATTCTATACAGAACGCCTATCAGCAATCTGATAATAAATAATATAATTTCAAAAAACATTGCAATTAAAAGATCAGTTAGACAAGGGTGTCCTTTATCCCCTTATCTATATATTCTATCCTTTGAACCACTTCTAGAGAAAATCAGAATGGAGAAAAACATTACACGAATATGGATCCCTGGAGCCAGAGATATTAAAGTGATTGCTTATGCAGATGACACGGTATTTTTCCCCACAAATGATAGGTCAATTCACAAAATAATTTCAATTTTTCAAGATTTTGGAAAAGGTAGTGGGTCCAAGATTAATGTAAACAAATCTGAAATTATGGAGATAGGTAGGTGGCAAGATAGGCTAGATTTCCCCTTAGGCATAATTAGGAAGGAGAGTCTTAGAATTTATGGATCTTTTATTCCAATAATCAGACACAGACGAACAATTAAATATGGAGGAATATTGAACAATCAATTAAACAAATTATTGGCAGAAACAAATACACAGCACTGACAATTTTTGGAAGGAGAACAATTATAAAAACATATGTCATCCCCTAAACAATATATACAGGAACAATATGGGAACCCCCACCAAAAATTAACTCACACATAACTAAATACATATTCCAAGGAACAATACACAATATCAAACATACAACACTAATACAATCTAAGCTAAATGGAGGAATAAACTTGCAAGTCATTCAAACAAAAATACAAGCACTCAGAATAAAATTTATAGGTTAAGCCATTAAAAAAAAATCAGAAAATACATTCACACATTATTACTCAGGAATCAGAATAGGACATTTAATAGCAATTGATAACAGCACTGCACATTACATGGGTAGAAATCAATCACAACTTCATACAGCATGCATCAAAGCAATAAAAGGTAATGAAGAAGTATTACACAAAACAACAAAAGAAATATATACACATTTAAAAAAAGGACAAGCAACACCTCTGAACAATAGAATTAAATGGACACAAGTTTATGGAATTACAAACACTGAGGAAACTTTTAAAAATACACATATCAAAGAAATACCAAATAAAGAAAAAGAAATAACGTACACACTAATTTACAATACAACACCAGTCTCATCAAGAAATTATAAAGACAGAGGGGCAAGAATAGGCTGTCCACTCTGTAGGTCAGGAGCTGATGAGACTGAACAACATTTATATCTCACATGCAATACAATTTTACAAACTAAAACACACTCCAACAATTCATACAAGCAGGCACATTACACAAGGTAGATATAGACAAATCAATAACACTAAACATAATAGCAGACTCTATAAACAAGAAACAACAAACTATAAGCTTAAAAATACTTTCACAGTACAGAAAACACATATGGCATCACAGAGTTACGGTATTTTCCATAACCACAGTTACACAAACATAACATTAGAACACATGTTTAGACAAACAATTCAAAACATGATATTAAACATAACAGAAGATAATTAAGGTTTTTATGTTTAAGAAATAATATATAATGTACATTTTATTTGTTAAAATCAAATATTTGTATTTTATTTTATTTGTGAATTCATATAAAATATGTCATTTTAAAAAAACTTTAACGAGGGATAATGTGTAAATAAAAAGCTAGGATTCTCTTAAGATTGGTATATTTTGAGTTAGATGAAAAGGAATTCATGTGCTTAGTGAATTTTCCTTCAAATTTAAATACTTTATAAATTAGTAACTTGATATAAGACAGAAAAAAATAATTAGTTAACCTTGCCTTTGTTGATCACATTTACTAAATACGTAATGATAATTTGATGATTTGTTTAAACACTGAGCTAATTCAACTCTTCATACAATTGCACGAGACCAATCTTAAACATTTCTTAAAATCACATGTGGAGAAACTTGTAAAATTACACAGATCTAGATAATACATGTTAAAATACCTCAAAGAGCCTAAGTATCTTTTCATCCTACTTTATAACAGAATTATATGATTATAAGCGTTACACCACCTATGTGTTCAAAGACAAGTTTTCTTTTAACATAAATCCTAACATTGAAATTGCCTTAAAAAAATACACTTAGATTAAAATTTTATTAGGAAAAGAAACTCAATTTTGATGCACGTTCAAAATGATTTATTTGTGGTAGAATTTGCAGCATGTTCTCTAAAAAATAGTATGTATTCATTTTTATAGTTAAAGAATAATTTTATGGCTTGTGTATATTTGTATATATATTTAAAAAAAACACCTAAATTGATACAAATAAATGTATCTAAGATTTTTTTAAAAAAATATAAAAATTTTTTTAAAAAAAAATTAAGTAAAGAAAGAAAGAACAAAAAGCGCATTTCATCGTTGTGCAATCATCTTGGCAGCTCACTTTCTTTTTATTATCATTTTTGTTTTTTTCTTTAATATGTGTTTGTTTATTTCTTTTGTTTTTTTTTGTGTTTTTTTTGTGTGTGTTTAATTATGCATTTAGTTGTGTCTCATTGCTATCTTATTTAAGGCATTTTCAATTTCGTTGTTCTTTTTTTCTTGCTACTGTTTGTGCACGTTCTTTTCTCATTTTCTTTGCTGTAGCGTTTGCTAAGCCGTGGGTCGGACCTAGCTGTTTTTATTAACGGACTTTGCGTTTTCATATTAGAAGCGAAAGGAATACTTTTTTTCCGTCAGCGTCGCAGCACAAAGTAACAGTGCTGAATTATTTGATATCAATTTGTTCTTGAAAAACTTTGATGAGAAGATTAATGAAAGCATGTTTAATTTAAAAGTGTATTAAAATATAATTTACATTTCTTAGAGTTTTAGTTCTAATAATGTGTGCTACTTTAATGTTTCAATGCAGGAAACTTATAATAATTTATAGAAAGGTAACATTTGATGAACAAAACAAATTTTAATATCTTATACATTTCACTTTTACAAAAACTATTAAATTTATGTATTTACTTTAAAGATATGCCTTTATACATGTTTAAATCGCGCGTTCATTACGTATTATATTATTATAAGTTTCTATGTATTTTATCCTAGTGGCACGCCACTTGAACTCGATCCCTATTAATAGGGATATAATGTCAATATAAAAAGTTGTATTCTCCTACCCAAAAAAAATAATAATAATAACCTTTATTTTATCCAAGTGGCACGCCACTTGACTTCAATCGCTACAATTACGGAAACATTGTCAATAAATTGCTAGCATTCTTGGAACTTTTGTTAGAAGTAAGATTCAGATCTGAATTGTTGCCATTAAATAATTAATAAAAGTATCTCACAGTGTTGGCTGTGGTAGGTGTGGGGAATAGTGGTTAGAAATAAGCCATCAAACTATAATATCAACAAAATATCAACTTTCCTGTCCCTCCAGCCTTTTAACAAGATATAAATTACATGTAGGGACTTCAGGGAAGTAGCCCAACAAATAAATACTCCCTGTCTAAAGGGACCCTACCGCACTAGAGTTGATGCCTTTGACCACGTGACTTACGTCAATGACACGAGAGAGTTATGCGCCCACCTATTTAGAAAATACCACGTGTTTCCGTCCACTCTGCTCAGTTCAGAGCTCTCCTGTCCGAGGAAGCTTAACGGCTTTCACACGTGGACTTACTCAGAGGAGCTTACAAAGAGGCTGTACAGATTGGAGGTCAACGTCTACACATCAGGGGCGTCACGTGACACACACACATATATATAATATTATATATATATATAAACTATATTTATATATATATATATAGTTTATTTGACAAACAATGGTAATAAGCAAGCAATTTGTTCCATACTTTTTAAATTTGCATTTGTATATTATCTACAACAATGTAATAATGAGAAATGAAAGGTTTTATTATAATTTTTTATTCTGTAGTAAATTATATAATGATATATCCCACAAAAGCCCTCAAAATATGTAAGTACTTGGAAAATTGTTTCATTTATTATATATAATATGCATTCGTTATAGAAAATACTATCAATGTTGTTGTTTTATGTAGTTCTAAATCCTTGACATTGCTTTACTAACGTGTTCTACTTGTAATCCAATAGATTCCTTTCTTTTATTTACAATGAAAAAATTATATAGAATAAAGTAAATGTATGTAAATTAAAACTTACACATTCTTTTAAAAAGACATCAAGTAGTTTCTCTTTGGAGTTAAAGATAAACATCTATTTTTTTTCTTCACATTATGTATGTTTGACGCTATCACTTTTGATAGGAAATGATATTGACAGTAATTATCCATCCCTTACTCTGTAATGGTTATTGTTCTTTGATGGACAATTTGTTCTCGACTCAACTGATCGTCTCTAACATTTCATGTCTTTGTAGTCATTTATATGAATAATAACACATAATGAGGACCGTTCACCGACTATTTTAGCGCGTATCTTAGTGACAGAAAGAATACGTGTATGTAGTTGATTGTAACTGACGAGAGGCTGAAAGACAAAAAGAACATCACTGAGATAGGAAGTACAGCGTCACATAATAAATAGTTGTATACGACAGAAGTTGACGTCATTTACTGTTATATAATGGATTGACTAACATTTAGAGACCATTTTGTATACATTTTTTCTATTAATTATTCTAAATTATCAT
Source organism: Ampullaceana balthica (assembly GCA_944989445.1). Lineage (NCBI taxonomy): Eukaryota > Metazoa > Mollusca > Gastropoda > Lymnaeidae > Ampullaceana > Ampullaceana balthica. Next base: position 1,889,396 of record CALYLW010000061.1, read on the forward strand.
CTTATGTTATATTATCTGTTTCAGACTATTGTACTACACAGAAGATTATTGTGTCCTAACCTCCAATACAGTGTGCTGTTGTCCTTGAACATTTAATAGAGCTTTAAATGTTAACAGAGTATTGGTTTTAAATGTTAACAGAGCATTGGTTTTAAATGTTAACAGAGTATTTGTTTTAAATGTTAACAGAGTATTGGTTTTAAATGTTAACAGAGTATTGATTTTAAATGTTAACATAATATTGGTTTTAAATGTTAGCAGAGTATTGTTTTTAAATGTTAACATAGTATTGATTTCCTAGGTTTCCTCAGACAACCCATTCCATGTCCGAATTCATATTAAAAAAGTAAAGTTAAAAAATGCGTATCTCAAGGATAACCTCCACATTATAAAGTTCTGCATTGTTCGATTAGTTCTATAGATATGATGTATCGTGACGTAGAGGCCACACTTATAAATATGTATATAAAACAAACCCGTAAAAACAAAGTTTTTGACTATAAATCCCTTATATATGAGACATAACTAACAGTATTGATTATTTTCAAACATTTACAGACTGAATCTGTCTTAACTCAAATTTGCTTCATATCCCTAGGGGGGGGAGGGGTGGGTGGGAGGGGGAGAGGGGAAAAGTCTGGTCACCGATTCGCTTGACCGAGCTCAGAGTGACACGTAAAATGTAAACAAAAGCGCCCCGTCACTTCGTTGGGTCGCCTCAATGCGTCAGCTCAAAATTTCACGTGGGAAAAAACAATAACAAACTGTGAATTTGAATTACATACCTCATATAAGGATAAACTACAAATGCATTAATTTAATTACGGTACGTTCGATCGATCTGAAATTTTGATACGATGCATTGTTAGGTCAGACGGGTCATTGTGCCAAATTTCAGCTCGATTGAATCACGGGAAGTGGGTCATTTTTGACTTTTGTTGTTCCGCCCGCCCATGAGATGATGAGATGATGAGACGGCCGCGAAGTTAATATAAGCGATTTAAAAACGCTTTGTATCTAGGGGAAATAATTCGTTGAATTTTAAATTGAGTTTTTTGTTGTTATTTTTAAATAATTAATACACAGTTTTGTATTTTCTTATAAATTGTAAAATTTGTCTCAAGATAAAGCAAAAACCATTGTTAAATTAAATGCCTTTAAGTATAGAAATACATATATATATACATACACACACACATATATACAGATATATACATACAAACACACATACATATATATATATATATATATATATATATATATATGTATGTGTATATTTGTATGTCTCCATTAATTATTTACATTTCTCTTATAGGTCATTAGTTACAGTAAGATTTATCACATTTTTAAAACTATAAAATGTACTTATTTAATCTGGTTTGGTCCTTTAAAACCTAATAATTACGCTATATTTATATTAAAATTGTGAAACACTTTCAAAACCTCTTGAGTTGCTCAAACATTCACTAACAAAACCTGCTAAGTTACCAGAAAAAAACCATATGTAGCTAATTCTAGAAGGAACCAATCACAATTTAATTTCCTAGCATTTAATTTTGTTTCCCTGACAGTCAATTCGGGTAAACGTTATGCTTCTGTCATAGACATTGACAACAAATCCCTCATCAAATAGGAAACAACTTCATAAACAAAAGTAATTTTAATTTTATTACGTAACTTTTTAATTTTTTTAAAATTTATATTACACAAATTAGAATTAAGCTTAATCTCAGATTTGAGAACGTAGTAATGAAGTTAAATTCAATTTTGTTTATAGTAGACCGGCGATAGACTGGTCACTAGACTCAAGGGTTACACGACAAGTGTTATATATTATTGATGTTTATAGTTGACCGGTGATAGACTGGTCATTAGACTCAAGGGTTACACGACAAGTGTTATATATTATTGTTGTTTATAGTTGACCGGTGATAGACTGGTCATTAGACTCAAGGGTTACACGACATGTGTTATATATTATTGTTGTTTATAGTTTACCAGTGATAGACTAGTCAATAGACTCAAGGGTTACACGACAAGTGTTATATATTATTGTTGTTTATAGTTGACCGGTGATAGACTGGTCACTAGACTCAAGGGTTATACGACACGTGTTATATATTATTGCTGTTTATAGTTGACCGGTGATAGACTAGTCACTAGACTCAAGGGTTACACGACAAGTGTTATATATTATTGTTGTTTATAGTTGACCGGGGATAGACTGGTCATTAGACTCAAGTGTTACGCGACAAGTGTTATATATTATTGATGTTTATAGTTGACCGGTGATAGACTAGTCACTAGACTCAAGGGTTACACGACAAGTGTTATATATTATTGTTGTTTATAGTTGACCGGGGATAGACTGGTCCTTAGACTCAAGGGTTACACGACAAGTGTTATATATTATTGTTGTTTATAGTTGACCGGCGATAGACTAGTCATTAGACTCAAGGGTTACACGACAAGTGTTATATATTATTGTTGTTTATAGTTGACCGGTGATAGACTGGTCACTAGACTCAAGGGATACACGACACGTCTTATATATTATTGTTGTTTATAGTTGACCGGCGATAGACTGGTTACTAGACTCAAGGGTTACACGACAAGTGTTATATATTATTGTTGTTTATAGTTGACCGGCGATAGACTGGTCACTAGACTCAAGGATTACACGACAAGTGTTATAGATTATTGTTGTTTATAGTTGACCGGTGTGTTAACACAGTCTGCAGAGAGGGCCTATGGAGGATTATGGCCAAGTATGGGTGTCCAAATAAGTATATAGCCATTGTAAGGCAATTTCATGATGGCATGCAGGCTCGAGTCCATAACAACGGAGAGGTCACTAAACCATTCCCTGTCACAAATGGCGTTAAGCAAGGCTGTGTCCTGGCCCCAACATTGTTCAGCCTCATGTTCTCAGCCATGCTTACAGAGGCCTTCAGGAATAGAAATATAGGCATGGACTTCAGGTATCGCACTGATGGTCGTCTGTTCAACCTCAGGAGGCTTAAAGCTAAGACAAAGGTCAAATCAGACAGCATCCTGGAACTTCTTTTTGCTGATGATTGTGCCCTTAACGCGGGCTCTGAAGCACAACTGCAACTAAGTGCTGATAAATTTTCCAGTGCGTGCTCTAACTTTGGGCTCACCATCAGCACAACAAAGACAGAAGTGTTATACCAGCCGGCCCCGGGCAAATCCTATACTGAGCCTAACATATTCATCAACGGCAACAAAATCATCACAGTGAGCCGCTTTACTTACCTTGGCAGCACACTGTCCCAGAAGGCCAATATTGATGACGAGGTGAACTCAAGAATCTCAAAGGCCAGCACAGCATTCGGTAGATTGCATGACAGTGTCTGGAACAGAAGGGGAATCAGCACCCAAACAAAGCTAAAGGTTTACAGAGCTGTAGTGCTCCCCACCTTATTATATGCATGTGAAACTTGGATTGCATACCAACGCCATGCGAGGTTGCTGAACCACTTCCACACCAAAAGCCTTAGAAAAATACTCAATATAAAATGGCAGGAAAAAGTTCCAGACACCGAAATATTAGCCAGGTCAGGACTCCCCAGCATCCACACTATCCTCATGCAAAGCCAACTACGCTGGGCGGGGCATCTAGTGCGCATGCCTGACCATCGTCTACCCAAGAGGCTCTTCTGTGGTGAACTTACCGAAGGGCATAGAGCACGCGGAGGTCCACGTAAGCGCTACAAGGACACACTTAAAACTGCTCTGAAGGCCTTCGAAATCAAACTTGACTCCTGGGAAGCAGCAGCCAGTAACCGAGCCCACTGGCGCTCTACGATATGGAATGGCGCAGCTGTCTGTGAAGCTAATAGACAACAGGCTGCCAAGCTAAAACGCCAGGCCAGAAAGGAACGAAACCAAAACCCCCCTGAAGGGACCGCTTCTATCTCTTGTCCGACATGCGAAAGCCTCTTTCGTGCAAAAATAGGGTTAATAAGCCACCAGAGAACACATGTGGCGGCCCAGCAAATATGATGAGAGTGGTCATCGTCGATCACGACGGACGAACAACAACAACAACACAACAACAAACAACAGTTGACCGGTGATAGACTAGTCACTAGACTCAAGGGTTACCCGACAAGTGTTATATATTATTGTAGTTTATAGTTGACCGATGATAGACTAGTCATTAGACTCAAGGGTTACACGACAAGTGTTATATATTATTGTAGTTTATAGTTGACCGGGGATAGACTGGTCATTAGACTCAAGGGTTAAACGGCAAATGTTATATATTATTGTAGTTTATAGTTGACCGGTGATAGACTGGTCATTAGACTCAAGGGTTACATGACAAGTGTTATATATTATTGTTGTTTATAGTTGACCGGTGATAGACTAGTCATTAGACTCAAGGGTTACACGACAAGTGTTATATATTATTGTTGTTTATATTTGACCGGTGATAGACTGGTCATTAGACTCAAGGGTTACACGACAAGTGTTATATATTATTGTTGTATATAGTTGACCGGCGATAGACTGGTCACTAGACTCAAGGGTTACACAACAAGTGTTATATATTATTGCTCTCGGTAATTCTCTTTGGGTCACATATTGTTTCTGAAAAAATTAAATATAAATTCCATGTTTTATACACTTATAATGCAATTCTTAATCGCAATAAGTGTAGCTTTGTTTAATTTTATTAGCTTTACTGGTTCTATTTCCTATCACAGTTGCTTATAAAAATAGTGATACTAATACTAAAAACTCCACCCTATGATTAAAATTTTAAAAAAATAATTATAAATGAAAAAGGAAATATGTCTTTGGGCTGTAGATAATAAAATATTATGTGTATCATAACCATTGAATTGATGGATGTTTTCTTTTCATGTTTAGTTGTACATGCCAGATACTACAAACACATTTTAAAATTTCCACAAAGCTAATCTGATTAATATTTTCACAAAATAATTGTAAACATACACAGCATGCACCATAAAAGAAGAGTAAATGGAAACAATTTATTTTCATTTTAATACAAGAAGGCATTCTACTTTCCTTTAATTAATTGTTACTGTTACAACATTTAGCCAAATAAAGTTACCAATGTGGTCAAATGGAAACTTTTATTGAATTATCTACAGTAACTGTATATCTCTTGAATTTGTACTTTATATATGTGCAAGGGTGGAGGGGGAGTTGAAAGTTGTCAAAAATAGCGGGACGTATTTCAAATATTGTATTTATATTTATCACTGCACCAAAAAGCACCAGTGCTGACACATTGAATATAACAATATAACAATGTACTGGAGAGAACTTAGCTTACACAAATAGTTGAATTTATGTGTTTCTATCAAAAATAAATTTGCCATACTATGACACGGTGTATTATGAAATTTTTCTTTACTTAAAGAGTTATTGAATTTTCAATCTGAAACTGGCAATTGAAATGTTTAAATGTAAAACAAAAAAGTAGATTTTAAAACTTTATTGTTTTTAAAACTAGAAACTATTACATTAATTTATTTACTTTTACTTTAATTTTTGTATAATTGTTTCAGATGCGTGCAGTTTTCCATGAGCATCTTGTCCTATCCTATTTCTTCTAAGTTGCACGCCACTTAATTTCGATCCCTATAATTTGGGATATAAATACAAATGTACGTTTTTAGTGAAAGGATTCTCCTACCCCGGGTATATTTAAATTCCATTTACAAGGTCATTTACATCCTCAAAAGAATATGCACAGGGAGAATATAGGAACATTCTCTTCAAATTTAAAGAAATCAACTCACACACAAACTAAATACATATTCTTAGGAACAAAACACAATATTAAACAAATAACATTAGCAATTACTAAGTAAAATTGGTCAGTATCTCTCATTATAGAAATCATAGGACAGAACACTAGAAATGAATCATTAAATACATTAAAACATTATTAATAAGGAAACAGATTTGTAAATTTAATTGCAACGGAGAATAGCACTGCCCATTACATAGAAAGAAAATAATTTAAACGGTATGCTTCCAAGCAATATACTGCAATGAAGCGATAATTTAAAAAAAACAACTAAATAAAATATAAACAACAACAACCACCAAAGAAATGCATGCATATTTAATAAAAGGACAATCAACACCGCTAAACAATAGAGTTGAATAGACAAAAGATTATGAAATAGCAAACAATGAAGATACGTTTAATATACGCATGTTGTAGAAATATTTAATCAAGAATGAATGCAGAGCTTGTTTTGGACCTGCTCATGCTGAACTTTTGTCTTCTTTGAGCTGATGTTGAGTTCATAGTTTGAGAATATTCTGGACAATGTATCCACACTGGAAAAAGTACCCACACTGGACCATGTATCCACACTGGAAAAAGTACCCACACTGGACAATGTATCCACACTGGAAAAAGTACCCACAACTCTGAACTTATGTCTTCTTCGTGCTGACTTTGAGTTTATAGTTTGATAACACACTGGACAATGTATCCAGACTGGAAAATGTATCCAGACTGGACAATGTATACATACTGCTTTGAAAGTGTGCTTTGATTTTGCGTTGAGGGTAAAATTACAACAACTTTAAGGTCCTGGTTGATTGTCTCATAACAGTAATTGTGTTATTTCTATTGAGGATATATACCATATATTGGATTATATTATATAATAAATGATTACATATAGTCCTTGGGAGTACACACAAATAGCACGTTATTTCAATTGAGGGTATATATTATACAGAGGATTATATTATATAGTGCATGTTTACATTTGAATGTGGGAGTACACAACTATATTAATTATTTATATTGAGGATATATATTATATGGAGGTTTATATTATATGGCGTAAGCTAGTATGTACTATGTGCAGAGGCGTCCCTAGTGTTGGTGTCAGCCATTGCGGTAGCTCACAACTTACTCCAAAGACCTCATCCGAGACTGCCACTACCAAATTACGGGAACATACAAAGTTTTATTTTGTTGGTGTCACCCCCTCACAACTTACTCCAAAGACCTCATCCGAGACTGCCAGTAACAAATTACGGGAACAAACAAAGTTTTATTTTGTTGGTGTCACCCTTGGTCATGGTATTACACAGTGCCGTCCGCACCCACGCAACCCAACAGTGACGCCTCTGCACGTGATAGGAGTAGATGCAGTGATGCATAAAATAATGTTTTAAGCAGTGTCTTAAACCACTCTTTATAAATCTATCATTTGTGTAAGAGAAATAAGTAAACTACCGTATTTACTGGCTTAAATGTAAGATCCTTGGTTAATTCTATTTATGTAAATGAAGAAAATAAGGGGCACGTGAATTACAAGGTTTTCCAGTTGGCGAGGGTTAATGGGTAGAGTCAATATAAATTTATATCCACAATTTTTTAATTTTCTGTATAATTTTATAAGACAAAATATTTTTAATAATATCATCAGTCGGCCTCCGCACTTTTAATCACACGTTAGTTTTATTGTCATAACTCCAAGGTCAACATGTGTACTGGTGTAAACATCAGACTAAACCTTAAAAAACAAACCCGTAAAAACAAAGTTTTTGGCTATAAATCCCTTATATATGAGACATAACTAACAGTATTAATTATTTTCAAACGCAAAAAACATTAACAGACTGAATCTGTCTTAACTCAACTTTGCTTCATAACCCTGGGTGGGGGGGGGGTGGGTGGGTGGAGGGGAGAGGGGGAAAAGTCTGGTCACCGATCGCTTGACCGAGCTCAGCGTGACACGTAAAATGTAAACAAAAGTACGCCGCTACTTCGATGGGTCGCCTCAACGCGTCAACTCAAACTCTCACGTGGAAAAAAAACAATAACAAACAGTGAATTTGAATTATATTCGTTATATAAGGATAAACTAAAAATGCATTAACTTAATTACGGTACGTTTGATCGATCTGAAATTTTGATACGATGCATTGTTAGGTGACACGGGTCCGTGTGTTAAATTTCAACTCGATGGCTTCACGGGAAATGGGTGATTTTTTACTTTTTGTTTTTCCGCCCGCCAAAGACAGAGAGACAGAGATGACGACAGACAGAGAGAGACGGCGGTGAAGTTAATATAATGGATTTTAAAATAAGGGCAAAAGATCCGGCAAATGTTAGAGAGCTGGAGGCAGAGGCGTCACTAGGGGGATGAGTGGGGTGTGTCCCGCAGGAGGTGACACAATCACAAGGGTTGACACCAACAGATAAAATTATGTATGTTCCAATTATTAGGTACTGGCAGACTTGGAGGAGGTCTATGGTGTATGTTCCAATTATTATGTACTGGCAGACTCGGAGGACTTCTATGGTGTATGTTCCAATTATTAGGTACTGGCAGACACGGAGGAGGTCTATGGTATATGTTCCAAATATTAGGTACTGGCAGACTCGGAGGAGGTCTATGGTGTATGTTCCAAATATTAGGTACTGGCAGACTCGGATGAGGTCTATGGTGTATGTTCCAATTACTAGGTACTGGCAGACTCGGAGGAGGTCTATGGTGTATGTTCCAAATATTAGGTACTGTCAGACTTGGAGGCGGTATATGGAAATATCGTGAGGGGTAACAAACATGACCTACCGCATTGTGTGACACCAACCCTAGTGTCCCCTCTGGATGTAGTGATGGAGGTTATTGTGAACACAGAAAACATGAGCTACCGCACTGAATGACACCAACCCTAGTGTCGCCTCTGGATCTAAGTGATGGAGGTTACTGTGAACACATAAAACATGAGCTATAGCACTGGGTGACACCAACCCTAGTGTCGCCTCTGGATGGAAGTGATGGAGGTGACTGTGAACACAGAAAACATAAGCTACCGCACCGGGTGACACCAACCCTAGTGTCACCTCTGGATGGAAGTGATGGAGATTACTGTGAACACATAAAACATGAGCTACCGCACCGGGTGACACCAACCCTAGAGTCGCCTCTGGATGGAAGTGATGGAGGTAACTGTGAACACAGAAAACATGAGCTACAGCACTGGGTTACACCAACCCTAGTGTCGCCTCTGGATGGAAGTGATGGAGGTTACTGTGAACACAGAAAACATGAGCTACCGCACTGGGTGACACCAACCCTAGTGTCGCCTCTGGATGGAAGTGATGGAGGTTACTGTAATCACAGAAAACATGAGCTACCGCACTGGGTGATACCAACCCTGGTGTCGCCTCTGGATGGAAGTGATGGAGGTTACTGTGAACACAGAAAACATGAGCTACCGCACTGGGTGATACCAACCCTAGTGTCGCCTCTGGATGGAAGTGATGGAGGTTACTGTGAACACAGAAAATTTTGATTCCACAAGACTGATGTCAGCCGGTGCCATAATTACAAAAGACTCACTAGATGTTGATCTACACCCCTCCCATCAGTGACGTCACTAGATGTTGATCTACACCCCTCCCATCAGTGATGTCACTAGATGTTGATCTACACCCCTCCCATCAGTGACGTCACTAGATGTTGATCTACACCCCTCCCATCAGTGACGTCACTAGATGTTGATCTACACCCCTCCCATCAGTGACGTCACTAGATGTTGATCTACACCCCTCCCAACAGTGACGTCACTAGATGTTGATCTACACCCCTCCCATAAGTGACGTCACTAGATGTTGATCTACACCCCTCCCATCAGTGACGTCACTAGATGTTGATCTACCCCTCCCATCAATGACGTCACTAGATGTTGATCTACACCCCTCCCATCAGTGACGTCACTAGATGTTGATCTACACCCCTCCCATCAGTGACGTCACTAGATGTTGATCTACACCCCTCCCATCAGTGACGTCACTAGATGTTGATCTACACCCCTCCCATCAGTGATGTCACTAGATGTTGATCTACACCCCTCCCATCAGTGACGTAACTAGATGTTGATCTACACCACTCCCATCAGTGACGTCACTAGATGTTGATCTACACCCCTCCATCAGTGACTTCACTAGATGTTGATCTACTTCTCCCATCAGTGACGTCACTAGATGTTGATCTACACCCCTCCCATCAGTGACGTCACTAGATGTTGATCAACAGCCTCCCATCAGTGACGTAACTAGATGTTGATCTAAACCCCTTCCATCAGTGACGTCACTAGATGTTTATCTACACCCCTCCCATCAGTGACGTCACTAGATGTTGATCTACACTCCTCCCATCAGTGACGTCACTAGATGTTGATCTACACCCCTCCCATCAGTGACGTAACTAGATGTTGATCTACACCCCTCCCATCAGTGACGTCACTAGATGTTGATCTACACCCCTCCCATCAGTGACGTCACTAGATGTTGATCTACACCCCTCCCATCAATGACGTCACTAGATGTTGATCTACACCCCTTCCATCAGTGACGTCACTAGATGTTGATCTACACCCCTCCCATCAATGACGTCACTAGATGTTGATCTACACCCCTCCCATCAGTGACGTAACTAGATGTTGATCTACACCCCTCCCATCAGTGACGTCACTAGATGTTGATCTACACCCCTCCCATCAGTGACGTCACTAGATGTTGATCTACACCCCTCCCATCAGTGACGTCACTAGATGTTGATCTACACCCCTCCCATCAGTGACGTCACTAGATGTTGATCTACACCCCTCCCATCAGTGACGTAACTAGATGTTGATCTACACCCCTCCCATCAGTGACGTCACTAGATGTTGATCTACACCCTTCCCATCAGTGACGTCACTAGATGTTGATCTACAGCCCTCCCATCAGTGACGAACATACTCCAGGCTTTTAATTTATATTCAGTGAATTTGTCTCTAGTTTCCTGAAGATAGCTTTTCAGCGACTCAAGAAGATTTGTGGCAACTAGGATGTTTACATCATTTGACTGTACAACTTTGCTTGTTGTATTCATCCTTTCTAGAATGTCCTTCCAAATAATTGTAAAAAGATGTGTTCCATGTTTTTGCTCAAACTTACGCCTCATGCTTTGTTGTCACTTGCTGTTCATTCTCACCTGATATAGAATCCAGTGCATGTTTTATTTTGTCAAAACCCCTATACAACGCATGAACAGCTTCAAAATATGTTGACCAACGTGTGTCAGACAGACGCTTGACCACAACATATTTTTTTCAAAATATGATGTTAATACATTCCAGCGATGAGTAGAACCAGCAACAAATGTATACAGGTGGTGAACAAAGTCAAAGAATTTTATAGACTGTAGACAACACTCTGCAGATTTTACTCCCACCAAATTCAGTCTGTGTCCTGCACAGGGGACATACATGGCAAACTCATTGAGTTCATGAATACGTGCCTGCAATCCATTGTATCGTCCAGACATATTTGACGCATTATTGTATGATTGGCCACGGCAGTTTGATAGTGGAATTTTGTTCTCTCTAAGAAAATTTAATTGTAACCAAAACATAGTGTTACAGTATTCCCACATAGCTATACTGTATTGTGCGCATGCTCACGGGGCCTACATTTTTAAACCCGGCGCGTTAAAGAGTTTTCACTTCGTCCAAGGGTGGAAGTGATTGATAAACGTAAAAGGCCCGTTCGCATTTAAACAAAAAATTATTATATTTTTATAAAATAATACTAAATTTTATACAGGTTTTCCGAAACCCTACAACATATTCGCATGGGCCCTTATGCTCGTGGGACCCCGGGCAAATGCCCAACGGGCCTATGCGTTAAGACGGCCCTGACTATGTCTACCTGAGGGTTGTATTAGATTATCATTCGTTTATACCAGTGGTTCCCAAAGTGGTCCGTACGGACCCCCAGGGGTCCGCGGTACCCTTCAGGGGGTCCGTGGAAAATTAAAATTGATTTGGGGGTCCCTGAACAACGTCAGGGGGTCCGCGCAAGGTTTAACATCAAATAACAAAATGATAAATTTTTATTATTATTGAAATTAAAATAAATAAAATAGTATGTGAATGCCTGTTCTACTAATTAAATACAATCTTAGGTGCTATCCTTCATGGATACAATGTTGTTTTACGTAGAAAAAGTATTAGAACTACTGTAATTCCCACATCTATAACAAATCAAAATACTTGGTTTGTTGAAATGTCAAGCTTGATGCAGAAGAAATGCCGAATTCCTATAACTATAAGTAGAGAAATACAAGTTTATAACTGGAATCTACGAGGGTTGCAAGGTTGTGTATTTTTCGATTTGTCGGGAAGTTATATTTATCTAAACTGTATCCTATCATCAAATAATGTTTTCAATAGGGCTTTATTGTAGCATTCCATTGAAAACGTTAATAATTCTTAATAGTGGTCTGTTACAACAGATATGAGAATGAGTGAGCCCAAGGCTGCATTTAGACTTGATGGGGCCCTAAGCTATTTAAAGCCCTTTTGAAGTCTAGATATTCTATATCAGTGACAAATATGAAAACAAAATTCCGGGGGCCCCCAAGAAGGTAGGGGCCCTAATTTATAGCTTGTTTAGCAAATAGGTAAATCCAGCACTGAGTTACCCGAAGAAACAATTCAGACAATATGGTGTTCATGAATATTTGAAGTATGGCTAAATGTTTGGAAGCAGATACAAATGGTGAAACGTTATTAACTGAATTTAAAAAAAAATATTTGAAGTTAAAGCAATACTCTTGACTTTCTGGCATACTTAAAACATTCTGTACCAAATGTATTTTCAGTAGATTGAGTCATTCATCAACATCAAATATTCAAAAAAATCTTAGTGAAAGTTTGCATGGATCGATACATTATTTCATTAGAGCAGTTAATAAAATCAAAAGGAATGCCTTCGATGAGAGATTACTTACTCACTATGGTTTGGAAAATGAAGAAGACTATAATGGATTATTTATTCACACAGAAGTACGCTGGTTATCATCACGTACATGTTTAAATCGATTTTATACTCTCTTTGATTCAGTGTCCGAATTCCTGGAAAACAAAGACAATGATCAGCAACACAATTAACTCAAAAACATGACATATCCTTTATTAATGAATTATTTACCCAACTTTAACGAAAATAATTTGAAACTACAACTACTACAAGGTAACCAATTAAATTTAATCAAAACTAAAAGCGTTATGTCTGAGTTTGTTGCAAACCTTTTTCTGTGCAAACAAAACTTAGGAACAGGAGAATGTTCTCAGTTTTCAAATCTTTTGAAATTGCAAAATAGAGATAAAGATTTGCTTGCTTACTGTCAAAACTTAACGGATCTTCATGCAGACCTCAGACCTGAACCAAAGATTTGTAGGCATTCGTCACTATTGGATATTTCCGAATGGCAGTTGAACTCTTTAGCGCATGGACAATCTCAGGTCCAAAACACAGATGAATACATACTAATACAGGAGCAGCTTATTGAAATATCTACAAATGAGGAACTAAAACCAATGTTTGGACTAGGATAGCACAAATTCTGGTTACAAAGTCAGATCCCAATTTTATATCATGCATTATAGGTTATTGTGCAGAATTTTTTACTGTTTTTACTGTTTTCCTATTTGTTAGAGTAAATATTCAGTGGCGTTATGAACCTCATCATAAAAAACAACAACAAAAATTTAAAAAAATAACGACTAGAAATTGGTGCTCGTGAGGATTTGCGGTTCCTACACACAAACACTGAGTCGGTCATAAATCCTATATATTAAAAGGCTATGTTCCGTGCGGTCATCGATAGCTATTGGTCCCTCAAACACATATGACTCCTAAAGCCAGTCATATTGAACACGTTTACGCGGACGTTCAAAACGAGTTATTTTTGGTGCAGTATTTCTTCCAAGACTTTATTTTGAGTTATGCGCGTTGGCATTTATAGTCAAAATCTCTGTTTTTACGAGTTATTTATTTTAACTGTAATACATAGTATTTTTGACGTGCTGCACATGTGTGCCGGTCGAGACGGCTGTTGAAGGGGAGTTACAATATGCCACCGAACGGTGGCGGAACGTCCTTGGACGGGCTTTGTTGCTCGTACACTCATGAAATCTCATCACGTTAATCCAAGTTATTGTTTTCAATTTCATCTTAAACAAAAGTGATAATTTCAATAAATACCGTACTTTTCATAAAAATGTTGCTTTTGTAATTTTTGTACTGTGTATTTATAAAGTTTTTTCCACTTGGGGTTCCGTGGGGAAGTTTTGAGTATAAAAGGGGTCTGTGGGTCAAAAAAGTTTGGGAACCACTGGTTTATACCATGAATACTGGAAAGAATATTATTTCAACGCATGCACAAGAAAATGGTAGAGCTTTTAAGTTTGTCATGAGGTCTAATAAAATTGAATATTTTGGCTCCTTTAAGCTGTTTTAACTTGTACCAGATTTCTTTATAGACAGATTGCACCGCAGCAGTGCCATCTTTCAAATTCAGTAGGATAGTATGTTAGAGGTATATGTATAATGTAAAATGACAAAGCGGCTGAATAAACTGTTGTCACCTAATGCTTAATTTTATTTTTGAAAAGTCGAATTTATTTAGGATATTAATAGCACATATTTGTTTAAATTTTTTACTTAAACATCGTTTATTTACTTTTTAAAAGAAAAATCTAGATTATGGCTATTTTTAAATAAAAAACCTAGAAACTTAGACAAGGTCGAAAAAACCTAGATCTAGGTTGAACGGCCTAGTGCTGGCAGCACTGGTGCATACACGGTGTAGGTGAGTGTTAGCAGATTTTAGACATTTTATCCCCAATTTTAGGGATCGAAGTCAAGTGGCGTACCACTTGAATAAAATAGTAGTCGTTCCATAGACTTCTTCCTATACATATGATGTGTTAGGTGCTCAAAGATGAGACATCCATATTAATCAGACTATTTAAATACATTTAATTGTTTTTATATCTTGACGTAATAATCATTTCTAAAAATCCACAATTTCTTTGAATTGTATTTTTGCATGAATTAATTCTAATTTACATACAAAAAAGTAATACAGAAGTGATTGGTATTATGTGTCGTAGACATTAATTAATTAATTAAAACTCAATTAATTATGTTTTAAGCAAAGATTTTCTTAACTAAAGATGCTCAGTTTTCTTAACACAATGTCATATTAAATACATCACACTCTGTGCTTTGTGGTGCGCCACTGATGGGATACAATTTAAAATCACGTCAAATATAATTTTATTAAATTGATTGTATATTTAAA
The DNA here is from genome assembly GCA_944989445.1 of Ampullaceana balthica. Classification (NCBI taxonomy): domain Eukaryota; kingdom Metazoa; phylum Mollusca; class Gastropoda; family Lymnaeidae; genus Ampullaceana; species Ampullaceana balthica. The sequence goes on from CALYLW010000061.1 coordinate 1,904,575, forward strand.
GGATATTTTGCATTAAATTGTATATATATTTATGTAATTTTTATCAATAGTGCTAAAATGTATCCATCGAAAACTTCTAATATTTAATTATGGTGTGTTCTAAGAACAATACCAAAAATAACATTCGAATAAGCTGCAGTAACAACATTTGACAGAATACGTAGAAACGGAAATATATAATAAATTAATGAAATACCCGAAGTATTAACGATAGTTTAAAATGCTAATAGTGGTAGATTCTATATACAATTGCAGGTTTTTTTCTCATAAATCATAATATTAATTCCCAATTATTCCTCAACATTATATATTATACCACGTTTCAGACTATTAAAACATGTGCTACTTTTATTAAGCCAATATAAACAAAGATAAAGTGTGACACTCTCCTGGACCTACTTTAATTATATTATCTGTGACAGACGCTCGTTGTGAACATTTTACTCAGCGTTGCCTCAGAAACACACTTCAAATGTAGAGTAGATACATTATCCAGATCTCGCTCAAACTACGGACAAACTAACAGTACAAATAAGTCAAAAGTAACGTACCAGACGGCACCAGGCAGATCATTCTCTAAGCAAAAAATAATCATCAGTTGCAACAAAATAAACGCAGTGAGAAGCTTTTCCTACCTTTGTATCACATTGTCTCATAGTGCCGACATTGTGAGGTGGACGTGCGTATCTCTAAACCAGAGCACTAATTTGGCAGACTGTATCTGGAACACGAGAGGCATTAGAACCCAACCCAAACTAAAAGTATACAGTATACAGTCATGTTGTGCTCACTACTTTCTTATACTCATGTGAAACATAAACCGTGTACAGACGCATTGAGAGGTTGTTGAATCACTTTCACAACAAAAGCCCGAGGAAAATTAACAACATTAAATGACAGGGAAACTTTACAAACACTGAAGTACTTGTCAGGGCAGGACTAACAATTATTTAAACATTACAAATACTGAAGTACTTGTCAGGGCAGGACTACCAAGTATTTAAACATTACAAACACTGAAGTACTTGACAGGGCAGGACTGCCCAGTATTTAAACATTACAAACACTGAAGTACTTGTCAGGGCAGGACTAACAATTATTTAAACATTACAAACACTGAAGTACTTGTCAGGGCAGGACTACCAAGTATTTAAACATTACAAACACTGAAGTACTTGACAGGGCAGGACTACCCAGTATTTAAACATTACAAACACTGAAGTACTTGTCAGGGCAGGACTACCAAGTATTTAAACATTACAAACACTGAAGTACTTGTCAGGGCAGGACTACCCAGTATTTAAACATTACAAACACTGAAGTACTTGTCAGGGCAGGACTACCAATTATTTAAACATTACAAACACTGAAGTACTTGTCAGGGCAGGACTACCCAGTATTTAAACATTACAAACACTGAAGTACTTGACAGGGCAGGACTACCCAGTATTTAAACATTACAAACACTGAAGTACTTGTCAGGGCAGGACTAACCATTATTTAAACATTACAAACACTGAAGTACTTGTCAGGGCAGTACTAACAAGTATTTAAACATCACAAACACTGAAGTACTTGTAGGCAGGACTAACAAGTATTTAAACATTACAAACACTGAAGTACTTGTAGGCAGGACTAACCATGTATTTAAACATTACTAACACCGAAGTACTTGTCAGGGCAGGACTAACAATTATTTAAACATTACAAACACTGAAGTACTTGTCAGGGCAGGACTACCAAGTATTTAAACATTACAAACACTGAAGTACTTGACAGGGCAGGACTGCCCAGTATTTAAACATTACAAACACTGAAGTACTTGTCAGGGCAGGACTAACAATTATTTAAACATTACAAACACTGAAGTACTTGTCAGGGCAGGACTACCAAGTATTTAAACATTACAAACACTGAAGTACTTGACAGGGCAGGACTGCCCAGTATTTAAACATTACAAACACTGAAGTACTTGTCAGGGCAGGACTAACAATTATTTAAACATTACAAACACTGAAGTACTTGTCAGGGCTGTACTAACAAGTATTCAAACATTACAAACACTGAAGTACTTGTAGGCAGGACTAACAAGTATTTAAACATTACAAACACTGAAGTACTTGTAGGCAGGACTAACACGTATTTAAACATTACAAACACCGAAGTACTTGTCAGGGCAGGACTAACAATTATTTAAACATTACAAACACTGAAGTACTTGTCAGGGCAGGACTACCAAGTATTTAAACATTACAAACACTGAAGTAATTGACAGGGCAGGACTGCCCAGTATTTAAACATGACAAACACTGAAGCACTTGTCAGGGCAGAACTACCCAGTATTTAAACAAGTCTAATTATTCCCTGCACAGAGGGGTGGGGTAAGATTTGTATTCTTTTTACAGCGTGCAGCGAAGGGACTTCTTTTTCTTGTCTTGGTCATTTTTTGGTCTCAAAATAGACGTTAACGTGGCTCTACGGAACACGTGTTCTGAAATGTCAGCCCAGAATAGTTACCCAAACGCCTTGGACAATTCGACGAAGGAAGGTTGGAAGAAAAAATCTTCGATTAAGGAGAATTAAAATATATTAGACTTATGGAATTGGGCTAAGATCTACAATTTATTCGATATAGGCAGGTTTTCTACTTAAGGAAGCTCGACTTAGCTAGGTCCGTTTGTATTATAAAGTGATACATACATAGGGAGTCACGTGAGCGAGATTACAAATACAATGTTAAATAAACATGAATATTAATTCACATCGTATGTTCCTCGTTTTATGATACCTCTGAAGTCGTAAAATATCATAAAATATAGAATTAACAATGATTACAATGGAGTATTTCGCGTTATATATCGCGTTAGGAGAATCCTTGCATTTGATAGACATGATATCTTTAATTATATTGATCGAAGGTAAGTGGCATGCCACTTAAATATTTGAGTACAATCTTTCCTAAAAACTTTGTGTTGTTTCAAAAATTAGACAAGACGTAAAAGACAGGAAATTACATACATTTTTGGTTAAAGTAATTTTGAATACACATTTTTCTTAAAATCTATTTTATTACTAATACTATGTTAAATTACTATTAATAATATTAGGAGATGTACTTTAAAAGTCATTAAAGTAATACAAGTTAATAACACCATGTCTCATAGAGTGTTATATTAAATTTTGATAAACAATTTTAAAGAATCCCACAATCGAATCATTTATATTGCCAGCTAAGTTTTCTCCAATACAATGTCATTTTAAATAAAACTGTACCGGTGCTTTTTGGTGCGAGGATGACAGAAGTTTAATTTAATACAAGAACTATTTTGCAATATACATTTCTTTAAATAG
>CALYLW010000061.1:1909347-1947537 GCA_944989445.1 Ampullaceana balthica
TTCTAAATTTTTCAAAGCGGCCTTGTCTCAGTTTTCATTCGGCATTGAAAGACAATCTATTATATCTAGTGGCACGCCACTTAACGTCGATGTCTATAATTAGAGATACAATGTCAATGAATCGCTAGGTTTCTCCTACTCGGTTAACTCTTCCTCAAATTTTTATATAGGAAACACACACGATCTTGATATAATTATTTTAAATGATTCTTGAAATTATTGACTGCAAAAATAAGTCCATAATTAGCCTTGCTTTTGTTGTCTACATTAAAGTATACTTAATGTTACTTATAAATTTGTTAAAATAAATAATTATTTGGCGGCTGGATAGCGAAGTCAATAGCGCGCTCGCCTCACAAGCTGAGTGGCATGGGATCTAAACCACGTTAAGGCCACAAAAAAAATCACGATGAATGACTATGGCTTCGCTAAAATAGTCCTCCGCTGATCTGGAGAGGAGATGGGCGCCGCCAAGGTCGACCAAGACCCGAGAAGTTTATGGGACACTTTAAAAGAAAATCATGTATGCGATAAAATCTTATATTTTTCAAATATATGAATTTTATCTTACTATAAACACACGTGAAACAAATATATTTAGAAATGTCATAGTAAAGGAAAATGAGGGCTATAGTTTTTTTAAAACAATTATATGAATAATATATAGACTGAATACTATACATGTTATGACAAATCTTTTAATAAGAAGTAGCTTGGAGACATTAAAATTTTATACACTGTCAATCTTAGACACCGTTTAGGGTTTGAAATTATCAATTGAGCCTGTTATTTTTATCATCAATATACATAATTCCCGTCGTCTGTATGGTTGTAATCTAATTGTGTTTCTAATTTTAGAAAGAATCGTAGCAAATTACTGCACCTAAAATAACACTTTTCGAACGTTCCGCATGAAATTGTCCAATATGATAATAAATGAATCAAATAAAAATAAATGAAAGATATGTATTACGTTATTTTTTAATCTGATGTGTATTTATTTTGAAAAATTCCGTCATTTTTGATGGTTGATACGCTAGTCTTAAAAAATAGTTATTTAACATTATTTTGTATATTTTTATTAAATTCCGTTTTACTACTCATTTAATATAGGACAGTAGGGTACTGCTAGGTTTACTGTGAAATTAAGGACGTGTTTTTCCTCATATGAGCTACATAAAAAAATATTTTAAAAATACGCTACAAGCTAAATGGATGGGTCTTGAAAAAACTTTTGCATATATATTAATCTTTATCGAGAATAAAATTTAGAGTTGTTTTAAAGTTGACGATATATACCGTTATGTTCCGGGGTTCATTTAATTAGTTTCTAATATAGCTCATATAAGTAAAAAAAATTGAGACAAACTTGTTGAACAAAAACATCAAGACCCATATTATACTACTGTATGGACTTCCAATCATAATACCCACTAATTGAGTGTCGGGAGTTCAAAGTGGAATGTTTCCTATATTAGCTATGAAAATATTGTAAACATAAGCAAAGAGGCGACACTATATACCGTTATGTTCCGGCGGTCCATTTATTTAGTTTGTAATACAGCTCACATAAGTGATATTAATTAAATCTGGACAAACTTAATGAACAAAAACGTTAAGACCCATATTAAACTACTGTATGGGATTCAACTCATAATACCCACTCATTGGGTGTCGGGAGTTCAAAGTGGAATTTTTCCATATTAGCTATGAAAATATTGTAAACATAAGCAAAGAGGCGAATGGGTGGACCTTGACCAAGCTTGGTAGATAAAAACTTGATGGCCCATATTAAAATATCATAGTACATTGAAATAATAATATATGTTACTGCAGGGCTAAGGGCAATAAATCTTTTAAAAACTTTTTAAACACTTCATATTGACACCGTTTTACAATATCAATCTTATGTTAATTTGAGTCATTTAAGTCAATTACAAAGTTTTATCTTCTATAATATTGAGTTTAATTTGATAAATTTCATAACAGCTTCGAGATGGTAGGGGGGCCCATTGTCAAGTTCCTAGGGCCCTGGGTCTCTAAGTCAACGCATGTATACAAAAATATAATTTTAAAACATAAATGCACACAAAAAGATATATTGGGTAAGTAGGGCACTGGATACCTCATGCTTTACTTTTGAAGGAACTTCAGTAATTAAATCGGTCATTCATTAAGATTGTATTTTCCATCAGCGCAGCCACACCACTAAGCACCTGAGCTGATTCATTTAATATGAAATTGTACTTGCGTAAACGTGTCTAAGAATATTTTTTATAAGATATTACAATAATAATAAAAACTAGAAGCCCCGAGTCGTAGCATACGCCGCAGACTTGATCATGGAGAGTGCAAAGAAAGTGGAGAAATAACGGACACAAACTACAGCACGAAGAAGTCAAAACAACGCGAGTGAACGTCGGTTTGGGGGGGGGGAACTGCCAACTCATGTTGGTTTCTAGACGTTTGCTGGAGAAATACGGTACACCCCTAACTTCTATGAAGTCAGCTATAAAAGGATAATCGGTTTAAAATCAGAGTTACATAATCGATAATCGGTTTTAAAAAACAACCGAAAACAACAACACGCAATTAACAACCCTAAACATGACTAACCCTCGCTAGGGTCGGCCAATCACAGTTTTAGTTTAAGGGATGGTCGTATTAAATGGGAGGCGTGTAACAACAACCTCAGTGTGCTTGTCTCCATGCTTGCTCGCTATTTTTTACTTACTTTGTCCTGCTTTTTGTGTATGTACACTCGACCCCCCCCCACCATCCGTTCTTTGTACTGTCTATTATGAGCAAGTCTGCGGCGTATGCTACGCCGCGGGTCTCTCCAGAATTCCTTCTTTTCATTCAATCACAGTCGTTTGCCCAAACCCATCCCATTTTGACAACTGTGTCTTTCAGGAAGTCTTCACCCGTAACTAAATCAGCTAGTGTTGGCAATAAATGGGTAAAAGAACGGGCACAAACAGACATTTTTAAAAATTAAAATAAAAAATGTTATCGCTGGGGCTTGAACCCAGGACCATCAAAGTATGAGGCGGACGTGATAACCTGTACACTACGAATTTCACATTTACTGTGAAGGGACAATGCAAGTTAACGCAAATGCATTGTTGCCACCCACTCCCACCCCCGCCCCTTTTTTTTCATTTCATCCCACCACGCTTGCCAACAGTGTTTAGTTGACCCGAGCGAGGGTCATTCGTCACGCTCTGTTGCACATGCAGTTTCTTGTTGCCTCGCAGGGTCCGACCACGAAGAGAATTATATATATAGATTACTACTAAATGATACTTATTATTAATAACTGGTGTTATTTAATGGTTACTTTAAATAAAACATTGAAGAATATACATTTAAAAAATTCAAATGACATAACAGATTTTAAAATGCTATTCATTTCAAAAAAAGGAAAACTTTTAAATTTCTGTATTAGCTTTTAGATATACGCATAATTAACTGTTTTTAACTGCTGCACGCTGTATGATTTTAGGTACGTTGATAGATAAAAATAAATCTTTTATATAATTGTTACCCCACTTGATTTCGATTCCTATTATTAGGTATATAATGTCAATGAGTTTGTAGAATTCCAGTACAACCCATTATTGTAACTTCAAAAAATTCATTTCCCTGATTCTTGTTATAACAGAGTTTTAAAAAAAAATAATAAGTACTGTACCGTTGAATAGTATAGCTAGGCTTGAGTTTGTCAACATTATTACATGCTTAATATTAAGTTTGTAATTTTTCAAAAAGTGAGAACATTTGACCACAAAGCTAGTAATGACAGTTAATGAATACCGTTAATAAAAATAAAAGCCTAAATTATTATAATTTTAATTTAATATTAATGGCATTGGTCTTGTCTTTATATAAATTTATGTAATAGTATTTACTAGATACGAACAACGGCGCAGCATACAGTGCAGACTTGCTCATAGACACTGCAAGGCAAGGGGAGGGGGGGAGAACGGCACAAACAAAAACACTTTTAAAAGTTAGAAAATAATGTTTCAGTGGGAGCTTGAACCCAGGATCTTCCCCTTGTTAGGCGGACGTAATAACCACTATACTACGAAATGAATGTTATTCTGTTAAGGAATAACGAAAGTAAATGTCAAGAAGCATTGTTAGTCTCAAGACACCCCCTTCACCACAACATTCGCTTGCCAACCATAAACTGGGCTTGGTCGACCCCAGCTAGGGTCATTCGTCATTCTTATTTGCATACTACTCGTTCTTGTTCTGGTGAATTATGTATATAGATTAGTAATATACTATTACTGAAATGTTGACTGTAAATATATTAATAGTATTAATTAGAGATATATTATATGGGATCAAATGCACGCTCGGCATGTGTACCGAAGGACATGGGTTCGAATCTCTGTGCAGGCAGGGATTTGTTAAAGGGTCTAAGGAAATCTCTGTGTCCATACAGCTCCGAATTTGTACCTGACACAGCTGTATATATATATATTTGCAATTGTCACGCAAATAGTGTCTGTCAGTCGTGACGCTACTAATTTTAGAAAGCAGGGAAAACCAATTTACTGCACCAATGCATCAAAAGGTGTGCAAATTAAATATGCCCTGTAAAAAATATTATATGTCGTCATTGTTTTCGCTCATATTTTAATTTTGGAAAAGTTATCAATGTAAAAAGAGGATTTGATGATAGTTAACTATATTATAAAATCAAAAAAGAAACCCCTATTATAAAATACCTTGTGTACATTTCAGAAAGTTTCATATTTCGTATTTATCAAACAAGGACAAGTTAGTTGGGCTTTTGAAAAGGTCGACGCCGTAGGCGCCCTAAAAAAGTACATTTTTTATCAAAATAAATAGATTTCAGCTGAAAACTTCCGTCATTTTTGACGGGTGATACGCTAGTATTAACTATATAATTTGCAATTGTCACGCAAGTAGTGTAGTCAGTCAGTCCGGAAGCTATGCGAGGTAACTCTCGATTTAAAAAAATAAAAATGTTGCCTTCGAGATTAAAAAAATGTGTTGGTCACCATAAAATATTGTGACGTGACGTCATTATTTGAGCTTTTATTAATGTGTGAAAGGAACGAAGTAAAAAGAGCAAAATTTTTGATTTGATGTTATTAATATTATTATTTTTTTTTGTATTAAATGTCCATTTTTTGTATGTGTCCATGTCAATATTACGTACGTAATTATAAATTTAATTTTTTTTATATTAATATATAACATTCGTTTTTCGGTTTATGAAATTTACAATTGGTTGTCGTTCGGTTGTCAAGTTTCGATGCGTTTTGAATTACAAAGCCATTATTTATTACTGCAAATGAAATTTGTCAACTTCTGCTTCAGTTTAGCGTTTGTTTTTCTTTTATACACTTTGAGATTGCATATTTGTATGTTTAAAAAAATAACATATTCAAATATCGGACTCCTCCCCACAATAGTATTTTTTTTGTTTTGTTATTTACATGCAATATTTCAATGCGTCTTAGACTAATTTTGAATAAAAAATCTGTGCTTTTAATATAGAACTGGAAGGTGTGCTGACTTGACAATAATGAAAACGTTTATTAGAATTCCTAAAACGTGTATATCAAAGTTGATACTTCAATATTTTCTTTTATCCAGTGCTTAACTTTACTTCAAAGGTTTCATGCAAAATAAATAGTTCGTTGTTAGTCATATTTGTAAATAGCTACAATTTTTTATTTACATGTTTTTGATAATGTAAAGGTAATAATGTATGGACCAATGGGCGCATAAACTGATAATTCATAATAGATCTTGAAAAGGTGCTGACTTGAACAATAAAAACGTTTATGTGAATTACTAACACGTGTATATTAAATTGTAAATATGATTAACAGTTCATAAGTTAATCTTTTCTGTTATCCTGTGAAAAACTTTGCTTACTACATTTCATACAAAATAAATAGCTATTAACATGTGTAAAATTACATTTTATTTTTTACATGTGTTGATATTGTTGTGGTAATAATGATTGGACAAATGGGCGAATAAACTGACACGACATAATCATCGATGAAGCTTAAACGGCTTCAAATCACAGATATGCGTGATGTGGATCACATTAAAGTCACATAATTTATTTTTAACACACTGTGCTGTATTATTGGTGCACTCATAATTGGTGCGCACTATTCAATGCCGCAAGTTAACGTCCGGCTGACTCCTCAGCAATATTTGTTAATACGTCGAACTTCAAACTTCTTTGCCGCAGTATCACTTTATGCTATGTGTAATTCACTATGCATTTACTATTATCATGATTATATCATTATTATTCATGCAAAGTTATATAACGCGAAGCCTAAGCTTGGAGGTTTCTCATAACACATATATTCGTATATATACTAAAATAAAAAAAATAATCTGCTATGTCCGTTCGTAACGCTAGATTTTAGAAAGCCAACCGCTAAAAAAATAACCTTGAAAAACATATTGGAAAATCCCACTATTTTCAAACGTCCGCATAAAATTGTTCAATATGGAAAAGAGATTTAATTTTTCTCTCTTGGTCTCTACATTTTCTGATTATTTACTATGCGGCTTTCAGGCCAAAGGGACAATTACAAAAACTGAAATATATCTATTTTGAAAACTCCCGTCATTTTTGACGGGTAATACACTAGTATAAAAATATTTTGCACTTTAATTGCACTGTTTATTTTAATTTTTATAAATAATTCAGTATATGTGGGTTTTTATTGGGCGTGTTCGTTATATCAGTTCTTTTTCAAAATGTCAATGAAGATAGAAGTTTTCGTGTGTATATTCAAATGAAATATATAATTTAAACTAAGTGGACTGACAAATTGTCAGTGGTTTTGTTATGTAAAGAAAATCAGTACCACTTTTTTAAATACATCATTTCTGATCATGCCAGACGTGCATTGAAATGCTATTTCCTGTTGGCGCAGCACCACAAAGCACCAGTACTGATGTATTAAATAAAGAAATGTCCTTGACAAAAAACTTGCTTCAAATATTAATGACGGGATTTTTTATTTTTTGAAAGTAGCTTTTTTAAAATTAAATATGTAAATTTACTGTACGATGATATTTAATAATAAAAACTGGAGTTACTTAAATTTTTCTATGATTTTAAATTAGAAGAAAGTTTAGAAACATAAATTTTGAAGGAAAAGCCAAATTGTTCAAAAGTAATGATTAATCATGAAAAAAAAATGAAATAATTATATCTAATTTAAAGATATACAGTTAATTATACACAAAACTAACATTTAGCTAGGCGTCGGGCAAGCTACCTAGAGCGACAATCTATTTTATCAAGTGGCACGCCACTTAACATCGATCTCTATAGTTAGAGATACAATATCAATGAATCGTTATGTTGCCCCTAGGTTCTTCTTAACCAGAAAACTCTTTCTGAAATTTCTTTAAAGGCATCACAATAGTTCTTGATAAAAATTATATTAGGGCTGCAGAAATTAATGATTAATTTCTCGATTAATCGTTCAAAAAAAGTATCGATTAAATATCCATTAATATAATTTTAATCGATAAAATTCGATTTAACTTTAATAAATTATTTATAATATTTTTTCCTTCAATTTATTAAAAAATAATTAAATAGTAATAATTTATAATAATTTATACATTTTTTAAACTTACAAACGTCTCTCGCGTATTATTATAATTTGTTATTTCAAATTTATGAAGACGTGTATTTAATAAAATAAAATTAAGTTCAAAATATTATTTATAAATATCTTTAAGAGAGGGGAAATAACTCAATAAAACAAAAAATAATGTAAATTACCTGTTTTTGTTACTTCCCTTGAGAAGTACTGATAAATGGCGTCATGAAATTAATTGTTAATTTTCCAAAAGTGAGCGACTAAATTTAAATTAATCGTTACCAGAACTTACATTATATTATACATAAGCCTCTTGACAATATTAACTGAAAGTAAAGCACCATAATTACGACTATCTTTATTGTCTAGATGAAAGTATAATTAATGTAACTTTATGGGCATTATTACACTAAACGCACACACGCACACACACTAATAGAAATTAGATTTAAAAAAACTAGCATTGTTTTTAAACCTAAAGTGATATTATTTAATTATATATCCAAACTTAACACAAGTAAATTTAAAAATCTCATGTAACCGAATATTAATTCTATAGTCAATTAAAAGAACAAGATAAGCAATACAGAGACTGAATAAGGTACATTTAATAACAAATCTGTTAATAAGAAGTAGGCAGGAGAAAATGATTTTTTTATTACAGCTGTCAATATTACATACCGTGGAGCGTTTGGAATGATCTATAAGCTTGTGTTTTCTAATTAAAAGGTTACTCGGAAATAAAGAACGAGTTTTTCCTATTATGAACTATATAAAAATATTTTAAACTTAGACTACTGTGTAAATGGATGTATATTGAACATTCTTTTTCATATGTATTCATCATTATCTAGTATGAAATCTAGAGGTGTTTTAAAGTGTACAATAGAAACATCAAAGTCGTGATGTCCATTTACTTTTGTTTTCTAATACAGCTCAATAGAAGTCATTGTAATTTGAACTTAAAATAAAACAGTGCATAGTGTCAAATTTACTAATCAATATAATGTCGTCGTTATAGAACAATTCAAGAGTCAAGTAATCTTTTAAAAATGTGGCGGTTAATCAAGTGACGCATTTGGTCCGTTAATCGGGATTTGATTTGAATATACATATTTCTTTTTAAAGAAGCTTATAGATATAAGAGGGTTAAGAACGTAAGACTAGGATAGATAATATATCATTAGAAGAAATCATATTCGATGTTATTGGATTGAAAGTTTTAGAATAATTTCTCATATGTAGACATTTTTGTAATAAAAGAAAATAATAGTAAATGAAACAAGAAACAAATTTGCTGTAAGGATTATTTATTTAATCAACTTTCTAAGCCAATAGCCAGATAACAGTCTGGAACTGAATGTTTGTGTTAATGACGTAGTTAACTTCAATCTAGTGTTGTTTCAACACTTTAATCCAACAAGAAATCCAATGTGTAACAGTTTTGAAATTTTCGTGAATGTAGCGTTTTTCCGACAGTTTTCAGTTATTTGTTTACGACACAAATAATAATTTCGTTCTTTGATTCTAAAATATTGAAACATACATTATTTAAAAAGTCACTTGATAATGAGGACTAACTTTCTGATATGTAGAACAGTTTAAAAAAAAATTAAAGTGGATTTAATAAAAGTAAAATATGTCAAAAAAGGAGCATCATTTATATTAGTACACTAGGGGTTTTAGGGTGCCTACCACGCCCACTTTTTTTCAAAAGCCCAAGTAACCCTATCCATCCATCCATCCATCCATCCATCCATCCATCCATCCATCCATCCATCCGTCCATTTGTCCATCCGTCAATTTGTCTATCCATCCGTCCGTCCATCCATCCGTCCATCCATTCATCCGTCCATCCATCCATCCATCCATCCATCCATCCATCCATCCATCCATCCATCCATCCATCCATCCATCCATCCTTCCATCCATCCATCCATCCATCCATCCATCCATCCATCCATCCGTCCATCCGTCCATCCGTCCGTCTGTCCGTCCGTCCGTCTGTCTGTCTGTCTGTCTGTCTGTCTATACAACTATACAATTTTTAAAAAATTGATTCACAAAAATATAATATTTTTGTTAAGAAAGAAATGGATGACTCATACATATAAATGAACTACAGTTATTATATGGGACGTGCATTAAAATTATATTTTTCCGTCAGTGCCACGCTACACCAAAAGGCATCACTTCTGATATATTAAATATGAAATTATACTTGAGGAAAAGTGTCTTAAAAGATTATTGATATGATATTTTTAAATATATATATTATTAAGAGACTTTTTATTAATAACTGGTGTTATTTAAAAGATTTCTTTTAATGTAATGTATAAGAAAGTATTGAAATGTAATATGCAGAAAACAAAATAGATTTTCAAATTGTATTCATTTTAAATGAAGAAACTATTAATTTTAATTAAAATACTTTAATTTATATAAATATGTATCTTTAAAATTGTATTGACTGACTATGACAGTTCTTTGCACTTTATTCAAGTGGCACGCCACTTGATTTCGACCCTTATAATTAAGGTTACAATATAATGTCAATAAATTTCTAGCCTTCTCCTTCCACTTGTGTATTCTGAGCCTGTTAAGAATACTCTCGTGACCCTAGTTCAGGCTATTTATAGATTCTAGGTAATTCATGCAACTCTTTCATTCATAGCTAAAACTCAAAGGACATATTGACCTTGTCATTGCTCACATAACTACATAATTTCTGCTAATTTTAGGGTTTCTCTACTATTATTGAACTACTTATTATGGTAATTGATTCGTGAAAACAAAATTAATATTTTCTTTTACATTTCTTTATTTCACTTATGTAGATAATGTTTTCAAATTTTTTTTTCATATTAAAAAATCTCTGAACTTCGAACCCATTCAAATAAGGATACAATTTCAATGAAATAGAAACGATTCTCGTATCTACGGGTTTACAACGAATTCCAATAAAATAAGTCCATGCCTAATATTTCATGCCATTTATAATTTTCATATGTTAAATAAAATTTGTAACTTAATTGGTAAAACAAAATCAATATTTTTAGCCTTCCCTTCTTGTCAACATGACAACATACTAGTGTTAATTTTATGATTAGTAAATCAATAGAATTGGGACATTTTATAACAATTTTTTAATGAGCGAGAGATTGTTAATGTAGAAAGTTATTAATGTCGGTGTTTTAGATAATTATTGTAATTGTTTTTAATAAAGCCTTTAGTTGTTTTTTCCACGTGAAATAGTTTGCTTTCTATTTTATATTTACAATGCACGCTTATGGCACTGTCACATATGACCATAGAGTGACTAAAGAATAGAGAGGGGAATAAGTTGTGCACGACAGCATTTAAAAGATTGTAGAAAGAATAGTAGAGAAGAATGAGATATAAATGTTTTTCATTGAATGCATTTATAAAAATAATTGTTTTACTATTTGAATCTAAAGCGCTGTGAGAGTCTAGCTGCCTGCCTGGGTACGTATTGTGCTATAAAAATTTTTTGAATTAATAAACTATCAAATTATTATTTTTAAAAATAAAGGAATAGAAATATCTATTTGATACAAGTTGTACTGAAGGAAATTACTGTGCGTTCCTAGACAAGTGGAAAAGTAAATCTTGATGGGCAGTGGATTGATGAATGGCAGAAAGAGTTCCCATGATTCAATCCAAGAATATGGTCAAGCGTTCCAGTGGTCAATGTTTCTTCAATCCACAATAGTGGTCAAGCTCTCCAGTGAAAAAGATATTAAATGCAAGACAATCTATTTTATCAAGTGGCACGCCACGTATAATCGATCTCTATAATTAGCGATACAATGTCAATGAATATATAAGTTTCATCTCCCATTTAACTCCTTCTCAAATTTCGATAAAAGCATCATATAGTTTATTGACATCAATTTTTAAATGCTTCTTGACTTTATTAACTGAAATTAAAATTTCATAATTAGCCTTGCATTTGTTGTCTAAAAGAAATTATATTTAATTTAATTTTTGATTTTTTTTATTAAAGTAAAAAACCCAACGCATTTTTTTTAAAAATTATGCGATAAAACTACCATTGTTTTTTCAAACTTCACGTAATTTAATATATATATATATATATATATATATATATATATATATATATATATATATCTATCTATATATATATATATATATATATATATATATATATATATATATATATCCAAACTTAACACAAGTATTTTTAGAAATTTAATAGTAAAGAAAAATTAATTCTAAAGTCTTTTTAAAACTACAGTATAAGTTGTACACAGGCTGAATACTGTACATTTAATAACAAATTTGTTAATAACAAGTAGGGTGGAGACTAGACACTTTATATCAGCTGTCAATATTAGCTGTTATTTAGCTTTTGGAATGATCTACAAGCTTTGGTATTGCCCATGTCTGGTCAAGCCAGTAGATATTGGCACATTGACGTAGGACTTTTTGGGCATGCAACGTTGCTGTTTTTAGAGTATGCAGCCTGTCAGATATAGGCTCTTCATTGTGATTGCTGCGGGTGAGTAAGACGCTAGCCAGTTGTGCATGCCTGGTGATGATGAGGTTCAGCTGGTGCCAATTGCGCGATTGAGGGTGTCTCCAAGATACTTAGTGTATACCCTTGCACTTAAAGAAAGTGTTGATCACACACAAGCTTTGAGATCATCACAGTTCCAGAAGCCTCGGTCCATTCTCATTTATATTTCCCTTTCAAAGAGACCAATGCATGTGGGCCATACTACTTGGTCGCTCTCCTATCTAGCATTGAAATTTTCCTAGGAGATAGATTGTCTCGTCTTTGTGGATGCTGGCTATCGCCTGGTCTAACGCTCCCTAGAATTGGTCCTTCCCAGCGCCCCTATATACATGTATATACATACACAAACATACATCTTTTAACTTTAATCTAATAAGAAATCCAACGTGTAACAGTATTTAAATGTTCGTAATTTTAACTTCTGACCATATTTACAACCCGAATAACGAATTCATAGTTTGATTCCAAAAGATTGCAACTTACAAAAAATTAGTTTAAGCATATTGGCATTGTGTCTGTTTTTTAAAAACATGAACATTTAAAAAACGAAATTAAAGTGGATTAAATAAAGGCAACAAATGATAGAATGGCTGTGACATATCAGTAGTAGTAAAGATGAAACTAATTAGTATAATTTATGTGTAAAAGTACCTGTATTTTGAAATTCTCTTATGTTTATGTGATATAAAATATAATAGACACGGCGGATACAAAGGTAACTTTATTTATATTTATTTATTTTATCTGTATACCCGTGCTTTTTAAAATGACATTGGAAATATCCACATTACTCGAAGTCCAAAAAAGTTTTCATATATGAATGTATATATTTGATTAAACGTTAATTGCTTCCCTTTGGTTTAAAGTAATGGGGGTGAGGCTGAAATCAGGCTTTTAAATAGGTAAATGTATAACATAAAAATAGGGTATTAGTAGGCCTGACAGGACGTAACACAACAGCGAACGTCTTGGCAAAGAGCATTCCTTAACGGACAAATAGTACACAAATGAAAAGAGTATACCGAAATAATAAAAAAAATTACAAATCCTGTATGGATTCTATTCCCTTTTCACAACTTTTTCGCCTCCGTAGGCTGTGTCAATCTAATGAGGACTTTTTGGAAAAGTCGTTGGAAATGTTGGAGTTTTTCAGACAAAGGTCTTACCCTGAAGCTATACTTCAATCTGCACTTCAGCGAGTTAAAAACTTCACTCGTGCCGACGCCAGTGATAGTAATGAAAGGAGAAAATTTTTTCTCACATACCATCCCCACAACAT
Organism: Ampullaceana balthica; assembly: GCA_944989445.1. Lineage (NCBI taxonomy): Eukaryota > Metazoa > Mollusca > Gastropoda > Lymnaeidae > Ampullaceana > Ampullaceana balthica. The sequence continues at coordinate 1,922,822 of CALYLW010000061.1, forward strand.
CAGAGCCAAGGAAATCTTTTTGAAAAACCGCACATTCCTCATCGCGGACCCTGAGACAAACAACATATTTTCCACACCTCATTGTATTCAGTAGGGACACAAATCTGCGTGACCTACTAGTTCGTAGCCGTCTGCTTATTCCGTCCTCCCATCTGGGCCCCAAGCCATGTGGTCGTAATCGCTGTAAGACATGTCCCTTTGTTACCCAGACGGACCAGATTATCTTCCCTAAAGGTATATTCAAGATTAGGAATGGCTATAATCTTTGTACCAGCGCAATGTGGTCTACACCAGTGCTTCTCAAACTTTTTAGTATGGCGGACCGGCAGGAATTTTCTCCATTGCACCAGGGACCGGTGCACTATTTTCCCTGCACTGACACTTTTTTCGGTCCTTTTTTTGAGAACATCTGCGGACCGGCAGCGGATGGCCCACGGACCGGCACCGGTCCGCGGACCACCACTTTGAGAAGCACTGGTCTACACCATTGTGTGTAAGCGCTGTCCTTTGAAGTACATTGGTGAGATGGGGAGGTTACTCTCAGGCCGTATCGCTGAGCATGTACGTGTCATTAAACAAGACAAAAATTGTCCAGTCTCCCGAATATTCAATGGACGTGACCACCTGGGCCTCGATAACATGTCTGTCACCGCCATGGTTTCTTGTACAAACACAACCGGCCGGGTCAGTCTGGAGAATAGACTAATCCATGAGTATGGGACTCTTAAACCACATGGGATCAACGTTGTGTTTGCACTGACAACCTGATTGATTGGCAGCACCCACCCTATCCTTTCCTATATAAGCTCTTACTTTTCTCTCATTACTTTATCTCTACTGGACTACTTGGATTTCACCGCAGCTAAGTGTTTTATTATTTCATTATATTCGTTTAATTTGTGTACTATTTGTCCGTTGAGGAAGGCTCTTTGCCGAAACGTTCGCTGTTGTTTTACGTTCTGTCAGGCCTACTAATACCATGTTTTTATGTTATACATTTACCTTCCCTTTGGTTTTTCGTATTTATTAAAAATATAGACTAATGCTAAGATCTTGACTAAAATACATACACAAACATACACACATGCACACACACATATATTGATATAAATATATGCATACTTAAATAATATATATATATATATATATATATATATATATATATATGTATATATGTATATTAATATTAATTTTTTTAATCGATTAAAATAATTTGACTAAATTTGATTAAAATTTAAGAAAATATTACAAATTTTTTCCTATTTAATTATTAATAATTTATATTTTTGTTACTTACGTACTTTGCCCTCGTCTTATTATAATTCATTTAGACGTGCATACGTAAACAAATGTTTTTTTCTTGTTTATTTCTTGCATAGCAAAACGAATTTGCGATTAATCATATAACTTTTTTTGCGGATTATTCGATACGCCCTTAGCCCCGGAAACAAAATCCCTGCCTTAAGGATAAAACCGTGACCTTCTGTAGTACAGCCGTTCTCGCATGGCGTACCATGTTTTATATCTCTAAATAATACTAATGCTCTAAATATATTTAAAGATATAATCTTGATATAGTCATATTTATAATTAAAAAAGGCATACATTTTTATAAAGACCAAATGGATACAACATTAATTTAACTATTTAATAATTCTGTCCTAGATTTCAAATAAAAGATGTCAATTATTTAATATCATCACTAGCTATTTTACTTATGGAATTTTCTCACTTTTACCCTTTCTCATGTCTATAAAAACGCTCTTTTTGGTGGTTGTCGCAGTTTTCAAAGCCCACAGCTATGAGAGATTACGTTATTCCGAGCTACCTTTGTTTTCCTAACGAATGTTAGGTACACAATCAGAGCTGGATGGACTCGGGGAGACCCTTACGCAACTTGGCTCCGGGAAAAAATCCCTACCTTCAGTGACATTCGAAATCGTGATTCGGTACAACAGCCGATCAGCTCATGACAACCATGTCTTATAAAATTAACTAGACGCCCCGCAGCGTAGCATACGCCGCAGACTTGCTCATGGAGAGTGCAAAGAAAGTAGAGAGAGAACGGACACAAACTACAGCACGAAGACATCAAAACAATGCTAGTGAACATCGGTTTGGGTGGGGCGGTTGTGTTAGTTGATCAAATGTTATATCTCACATTAAATCCCACAATCGATCACAATAAATATCAATCAAACTGTTGAGTTCTGAGTCCCCCTGTGTAACTCCTGTTGTCCCCCTGTTGCGCATGCCTGGAGAGGCGGTGTTTATGTTCGCTAAGAAAGGGGGCAAAAGAACAGGCAATAGTATTTTTAAAAATTAAAAAAAAATATGTTGCCGCTTGGGCTTGAACCTAAGACCTTCCGCATGTCAGGCGGATGAAATAACCAATAAACTACGAAATAAATACACACTGCGCAGGAACATCGAAAGTGAATGTAAAAAACATTGCTGCTCTCAAGACATGCCCCACTCCACCACTACCGTTGCTTGCCAAACGTTAACAGTGTTTAGTTGACCCGAGCTAGGGTCATTCGTTATGCTCGGTTGCACATAATTGCAGCTTGCTTGCCTCGCATGGTCCGACCACGAATGGTTGGGCGACGAAGACAATTATATATATAGATACTAAGCACGTAGTAATTTTGACAACATACTCACGACTATTATTTATCTCTTAGTTAATAATTTCAAGAAACATCTGACATTATTATAGCAGGAACCAGTTAAATGAGTCCTTTGAAAGTAGACTAAAGGCTTTCCGGTATTGCAAGAATTCATTCAAGTCATTGACATCATATCCCTTGTAATAGGAATCAAGGTCAAGTGGCGTTCCACTTGTATAAAATAGATCTTTCTCATTGTCGTACAATCTGTACAGTTGAGCAGCGAATTGATAGTTACATATGCGTATATCTTAAAGTAAATATATAAATTTAATAGCTTTATCAAGTTGAAATAAATATGATTTTAAAGTATATTTGTTCTTTTCAAATTTTGATCATACGTTCTTCTATGTTACATTAAAAGAAACCATTCCATAACACCAGATATTAAAACCTATTTCGTATTATAATAATTTAAAATATATACTATTAATAATATTCTCTCTCAGACAAGTTTATGAAGTACAATTTCATATAAAGTATAGCAGCTCCGGTGCTTTGTAGTGTAGCGCAGTGCCAAAGTAAAATACATTTTAATAAATGTTCGATATAATAACTGAAGCTCCTTTATTATTATTACTTATCAAGTTATTTACTTCAAAAAAATAATTCATTTTGTGCATCCATGTTTTTAAAAGTATATATGTATATTAGGGCTGTGGAAATTAAAGATTAATTTCTCGATTAATCGTTAAAAATTTTACGATTAATTTTTTAACGATTATTCGACCCAGCACTTATAAATGTACTGTAAGTCAAAAAGTAAAATATTTCGGTCGATAAATATAAACTAATTTCCGGATGATTACACGAAATTTTGGTTTTAAACTATTGACTGATGCGAATGTTCAAAATGTTGATATAGGTTATTGTGCCCATTGAGAGAAATCGTTTGCCTACCATGCCATGTTCCCTAAAACCCCTTTTTAAGTCCCAGCTTTGTTAGTCCGTATGCGAAGTTTTAAAAAAACAACTCGTGTGCAAAAATTGCACAACGTCCATTTTTTAGCAATGCTTTTGTTTACATATTACGTGTCACCCTGAGTTTGGTCCAGCGATTGGTGACCAGACCTCCCCCCCCCAGTTTTACAGAAAAGGGGAGTTAAGGCAGTTTCAATCTGTAAATGTTTGTTGCGTTTGAGCTAGATCAATACTTTTAGTTATGTCTCATATATAAGGGATTTATAGTCAAAAACTTTGTTTTTACGTTGTTTTTTTTCTTGTCGTGGTCCCACCTTTCGGCAGAAAAAAAGTCAAAAATGACCCATTTTCCATGATCCTATCAACTGAAATTTTGCACTTTGCAATTTTAGTTTATCTCTATATTGCATGTGTAGTCAATCGCCTGCTATAGTTGACCCCCACGGGTCACTGGTTTCACTCCAGCCCTCGATGTCACAGGGGTCTATCACGGTCTGTCACGCGGTGCGTATTACATTGAACATAATGAATAATTTTAGTTATGTCTCATATATAAGGGATTTAAAGTAAAAAACTATGTTTTTACGGGTTGTTTTTAAAAAAAAATTTATACTACACTTTTTTCTTTCGTCAGTGGTCAAACCGTCCTTTGGTCGAATCGGCTTGGTCAAATCGTTCTGAATAAAAATGTCTGACTTACCCTAGACAGGGTTACGGAGGTTATATATAAATTATGTCTGTATACCCGGGCATCTTACGATAGTCTTGTAAATATCAAGATTACAGGTTGTCCAAAACAGGTTTCATATATACGTACACACACAACTTACCACCCACACACACATATATATATATAATACAACGGTTGCCAAATGGCGGCTCGCGGGCCGCATGCGGCTCTTCTGTGTTCACATTGCGGCTCGCGAACAATTTATGAAATTACAAATTTGCGTTTGAAATGAATGGTCTAAAAAGTTAATGAAAGTTTTCTGTTGTATTTTTTTATTTACCAAAACAAAGGTTTGACAATAATTTGGGCTATTTGTAATGAAAGACAAAAACACATGGCTGAGTTAAGCTCTGAAATGTGTCAGCAGAAGACACTACTTTCTGTTTCAGCAAAGAAGGTGTCACTTCAACTGAGTCAAGTTACGCCTTCGCTTGGAATATTTCTCGTGCTAAAAGACCTTATTCTGATGGGCTCTTTATTAAGAAGAATATAGAGAACGGAATTGTAATAGTAGATCCAAATAGTTACAGACTTTGGGGGCTGATAACAAAAAATCCAATGTCACGCCAATGTCACGCCACACCACTGAGTGACATATATCATACACTAACTCTAATATTGAAGGAAAAATGAGGAATTGTTTAAAGAATTGTGTAGCATTCAGTTTGGCTCTTGATGAATAAATGGATATTCAATTGGCGGTGTTCGTTTGTATTGTTTCCTTAGACGTGGCTGTAAGAGAGGAGCTATTACTCTCGCATGCGAGAAGTGAAATATCCTCAACTTAAGAAAGCTAGTTTCAGATTTATATCCATTTTCTGTATAACCTACTGATGGGAATCTTTGTACTTCACAATAAAGTTAATAAAATCAAAGCACCGAGCAGTAAATAGTAATAAGCATCTGACAAAACTTCTTCGCACCACAACTATTAGCTACCAACCAGATTTAAAGAAACTTGCTAGTTCAAAGGCTTCAAGCAGATTCATAACAAGTAAGTTTCACTATCATTATGAGTCTATATCAGTGTGTTTCTATTAATAAATTTATATATTTAAATCTTTGTCAATTGCGTAAACTGTAAAGAATATCTTTCTTTAACATACATTTAGGGCTAAAAAAATTTAAATGTTTAAAGTTAAAGCATTAAATCACAATAAAAATACTTTTTAAAAAAATTAGAAAAGAAATTTTGCAATGTGGCATTTGACAATTTTTTAAACTGCTAAAATGGCTCTCGGTTACTACGGGCCTGGCCACTCCTGATATAATATACTTACACAGATACAAATATACAAAAACAGAGCCAGATTTGTGCCTAGGCCTACAAGGCCTCGCCTAGAGGCCCAGCCAGCCTAGTGGTCTCGGTGGCGGAGCCTTTACATAAGCCAGCGTCAAACTGGTCAATGATAAATGTAGTTTATGTGTAGCTTACTGTCATTTATGTGGTTGTTAGGATGTTAATGTTTATTGAATACTTATATGTATGTTATTATCTTTATGTAAAGAGCACTGAGCCTAGTTCCTTACATGGGTACAGCGCTATATATATAAATTATCAAGTGATTATTATTGTTAAAGAACTATTTAGGATCTAACAAAGGAGAGAACAGGCTCAATTTACACTCTGTATTGTATATAGAGTGAGAAATAATGCAGTCAATTGACTATGATGACGCCATTTGTTCTTTTGCACAGAATAAAGTTGTACGTTTGATTATATACATTCTATAGAATAACGTAACTATAGTAACATTATATATTGTATTATTCTGATGTTTATTAAAATATTTAAATAGAGTACAAATTGATATGTTCTGTACTAGTGCATTTAATTTGCTAAATTTCTGATATAGGTTCGAGATGGTTGGGGGGGGGGCAATATGTTAAGTTCCAAATGACCCTGGGTCTCTATGTCCGGGCATGTTTACAAATAAATATACTAATATATAATTTTAAAAACATGGATGGACACAAAAAAATATGTTTGAGTAAGTATGGAACTGGATATCTCATGCTAATAAAAGAACTTCAGTTATTATATCGGACGTTCATTAAAATTGTATTTTTCCAGTCAACGCCGCGCCACACCACAAAGCACCAGTAGTCTACTGATTTATTTAATATAAAAGTGTACATGAGTAAAAATGTTTAAGAAGATTATTTATAAGATATTACAATAATAATAAAATTACTACTATATGAAACTTATTATTAATGAAACTTATTATTAATAACTGGTGTTATGTAATGGTTTTTTAAAATGTAAAATAGAAGAATATACAAAATTTAAAATTTCAAATTACAAAATAGATTTTAAAATGATAATCATTTCAAATCAGGATAAAACTTTTAAATTTCTGTATTAACTTTAAGATATACGCATATTTAACAGTTTACGTGACGGTACTCAAAATACTGTGTTTCGTTGATAGATAGAAATATCTCTCTTATACAAGTGGTACACCACTTGAATTCGATTCCTATTATTTGGGATATAATGTCAATAAAATGGTAGAATTATAATTCATGTACTAAATACAAGCCTATATATATATTTATATATATATATATATATATATATATATATATATGTATATGTACAAATTAGTTCTGCTGAACATTTACAAACTAGTGCTCCTTGTCCTCTGTATATCATGCATTGACGATAAATATGATCTTTAAAAATTTCAGATCGATCGAATGTACTGTAATTAGATCAATGATTTTAGATCATCTCTATTTATCTCTATGTAGCATGGTAATTTTTGTGATAGAGTGTCGCGGTGCGTACTATATTGAACAACATTTTTAATACTTACCTTTCGCGCTGAGCGGTGAGTATTATATTGACGATAATTTTAATAAAGTATATTCCTGATCTGTAAATGTAAATGTTATTAATTAATAATCTGTCTCGCGGTGCGCACTATGTTAAACATATTTTTATAACTCTTTCCCCGTGATCAAATCGGGCTGAAATTTAGCAGACAGACTGTAGAAGTTTTTAACGCAATTTCCCTTCGAAAAATTGTGTTTATAGATTCGAAATTTCTGTCAAGTTTGACAATGCAACTCCTCCTGAACCATACCAGATAGAGGGTTCGGTTCTTTTGAAAATATGCTAAGGAGGTCCCAAGGATGAGCACGGAGAAAAAAATTATCGAAAAGGTTTACTAAATTTCCTGGAAATCCAAAAACCCCGAAAAAATATCAGTATTTTGTCAATTTTTCGCCAACAATAACATCTATCTGGTTGAAATAAACGGAAAACGATAGCTAATAATATTTAGAACAATGTTGAAGACGGGATTTTAGATAATTGTCATTTTTATTAGACTGCCTCGATTTTAGCAGCAATTTTTGAAAGCAATTGTTTTGTTTAGTTTCAAAATTATTGATTTGAATTGACTTTTAATTTAATCTTGAATCATCAACATACATAATTTGCCATGTCTGTCTGTCGGTGACGCTACTAATTTTAGAAAGCAGCGCACTAAATTACTGCACCAAAAAGAACTCTTTTCGAACGTTCAACATAAAATTGTGCAACATGAAAATAAATGAATAAAATAAAAACAAATAAAACAAATAAAACTTTTGTATTAAATTACTTTTTATTCTGATGTGTATTTTTTAAACATAAATAGATTTCAGCTGAAATGTATTTATTTTGAAAACTTCCGTCATTTTTGACGGGTAATACCCTAGTGATAGTTAATAGTTTCCCTCTTTGTTAATGCTTATGTTAGATCAGGGGTGGTCAGGCCCGTAGTAACTGAGAGCCATTTTAGCAGTTAAAAAATTGTCAAGAGCCGCATTGAAAAATTTCTTTTGTAATTTTTTAAAAAGTATTTTTAATGGGATTTAATGCTTTAAACATTTAAATGTTTTAGCCCTAACTGTATGTTGAAGAAATATATGCTTTACAGCTACACAATAGACACATATTAAAATATATTATTTATGAATAGAAACACACTGATTTAAACTAATACGTATTGTAAACCAGAATTGTTATGAATCTGCTGAGAGTTCTTTGAACTGTCAGGTTTCTTTTAATCTGGTTCGTAGCTAGTAGTTGTGGTAGCTAATAGTTGTGGTAGCTAGTAGTTGTGGTAGCTAGTAGTTGTGGTAGCTAGTAGTAGTAGATGTTGGTTGCTATTTACTGCTCGGTGCTATGATTTGATTTGTGGAGTACATCAGTAGGTTACACAGAGAACGGATATAAGTCTGAAAATAGATTTTTAAGTTAAGGATATTTCACTTCTGGCATGTGAGAGTGGTAGCTCCTCTCTTATAGCAACGTCTAATGAAACAGTGCAACGGAAGACCACCAATTGTGGCGTATGTTGAATATCTGTTGAATCATCAAGAGCCATACTGAATGCTACACAGTTCTTTGAATCGTTACTAATTTTTCTTTCAATATCAGCGCTAATGTCTGCTATACGTCACTCAGTGTATGGCTTGACATTGGAATTCGCGTTACCAGTTCTGAAGTCTGGAACTATTTAGATCTACTATTAAAATTCTGTCCTCGATATTATTCTTAATGAAGTCCCCATCAGAATAAGGTTATTAGCAGGAGAAATATTCCAAACGAATGCATAACTTGACTCGGTTGAAGTGACACTTTCTTTGCTGAAACAGTAGTTTTGTCTTCTGCTGACACATTTCAAACCTTATCTCTGCAAGCTCGCTGTTTCATTCTTTGTTCGAGCCCACATTTGTTTCAAACCTTTGTTTTGGTAAAGATTAATTTTTTAAAATACCTTTTAAATAAACAAAAAGTTTAATTAATTTTTATATTATACATTTCAAATGAAATTTTTTAATTTGTTAGATTGTTGCATGGTGTGCACTATATTGACACATTCTTGGTGTGATGTAGCGTTAGGGGATATGACGTCATATTGTGTTTACTTTCAGGATTAATTATTTAATTCGACTTTTAATGTAATCTAGAATTATTTCCCTTGAATAAAAAATCGGAAATTCTTTTTGGAAATTGCATTTAAATAATCATTCGAGTTTTTATTATTTGTTTTTACATTGTTGCGCGTTTTTTCCTAATATAGAATCACTTTTTATTATTTATTAAATATACTAGGTTGCGCTGAGGCACCGTGGCGCCTATGGCGCCCATTTTTTTCAAATGCCCAACTAACTTATCCTTGTTTGATAAAATACTTAATATTGAACATACTGAAATGTACACAAAGTATTTTATAATAGGGATTGTAGGGCAACTATGGCGCTCACTGCAGCTGGGGGCGCCTACGGCGCCTACCCTTTTTTGTCAAAAGCCCAAGTAACTTATCATTGTTTGATAAATACGAAATATTAAACTTGCGAAATGTACATAAAGTATTTTATAATTATAAATCATCAAATTATATTTTTACATCGTTCCCTTTTCAAAAATTAAAATATAAGCTAAAACAATGATGTCATATAATATATATTTTTTTTACAGCGCGTCTTTAATTTATAATTATTTTGCACACCTTTTTGCGCGCCTTTCGATGCATGCCTTGTATTAAAATATAAGCTCAAAAATGACGTCATAGCATTCCACATCCTTCCAGCCAGCCAGCCAGTGACTTGGACTATTATATTGTATATATTTATATATATGCAAGAAGATACTACTGCTGTGGTTTTATTAAACCGATTTAGTTTCATGTTTATATACTATTCGATATCACCTTTATCTTTTAATGATAATTGATTAATTAATAATTTTTTTACACTAATAAATGTCTAAGCCCTATATCATTAATCAAGATTTTTTTCAACTTAAATTTACTTGCTAATTCCTTTTAATTTATATATTAAATTTAAGGATCAACATTTATAGAAAGGCCTAGGACCAATGCTGTAATTTTTTGGTTACCTAAGCAAATTTACAATTTAAAATTTTGCTAAAATTATTTACAGAAGTATATTAATCTCAATAAAAATTAAGCTAAAACACTTATGTGTGCGTGTGTTTTTGTGTGTGTGTGTGTGTGTGTGTATGTGTGTGTTTGGAGTACTTTTTTACATTGCTTTATTTTAAGCGACCCGGTTTTAATTAATTTCGATTGTCTTAAAACAGTTTGCAAATTTAATGCAAGCTTCTTAAATAAGAATGTGTTGGCATCTTTAAATTCTTTTGGAAACTTCATTACATTTACAACATTTATAGTTTAGTTTATAAGCGCTTTGATATAAGCATCTATATCCTTTTGTAGAGGAAAGGCTGGGGGAGCGTATTTCCTTATCTCACAGCTGTTGTTACAAATGTTTAATTTCTTTAAATAGTCTAACGATGTGGGGTCGTACATATATACGTGACGGCGTTTGTCGTCACATTTGTAAAAACTGTCAGTTAACTTAATTTAGTACCCTTAAAATATTGAGTACATTTTATGAGGAAAGCAATTCTCTAAATGGAAACAACTGATGAGTAAAGAAAATTAGAAATTAAAGATTTAAAAATATAATAATATGTTTTAAATTTTCCAGTTAAAAGATATATTATAACTGGCTATATGAAATCTAAACACAGCGTGTTTCTAGTTCATATAGAATTCAATACTTTTTAAATATTTTTGTTTTCACATACGTTTTGTAAGCGAATAGATCAATCTTATTAAATCTATTTGGCAAATAAATTATCTGATTTACAGAATCAAAAACTGGAGAAAAAAAAAGGGGGGGGGGTGCTGGTAGAAAAAATTGAGTGTTATGATATAATTTATAAAATATAATGTCATGTCTGAAAACGGGAATAAACTAAGAATTGGATCCCTTAGAGAAACTGCAATATATTAGATATTGGAATCCATTGCTGCATAGGACCACTTTGGTGAAAGGGACAAAAGGGAATAAAATATTTATATTTAAACAACCCGTAAAAATAATTTTTTGGACTATAAACCAATTATATGTGAGAAATAAATAAAATTATTAATTATGTTCAATATAATACGCACCACGCGACAGACTAGCATAAACATTTACATATCGGGAAACTATTATACAAGTATGTTCAATTTAATACAAACTATGGTATGAAACACACAAATATTTAAAAAATATATTTTAAATATAATACGCACCGCGCGACAGACTATCACAAACATGTACATGCTACATAGAGATAGATCGAAAAAATCTATAAATTCATTAATTTAATTACGTTACATTCGATTGATCTGAAATGTCGAAACAATTCATAGTTAGGTCAAGAAAAACTATGTGAAAAATTTCAGCTCGATAGAATCACGGGAAAGGGTCATTTTTTACTTTTGCTTTTTCCGCGGGACAACAACAGAGAGAGAGAGAGAGAGAGAGAGAGAGAGAGAGAGAGAGAGAGAGAGAGAGAGAGAGAGAGAGGGAGAGAGAGAAGACGATGAATTTAATATAAGGGATTTAAAAATAGTTTTTTTAATTGATTCATTTTCATCCTTCTTTTAAGCTCTTTCAGTATATTAAAGACTACATGTGTTCTAACCCTTGCTATGTTAGATCTAAAGCTATGTCAAATGTTTCTATGCAGCATTTTAAAATAAATTAATACCCTACTGAATTGTTTGTTTAGTTTCATAGCACCCTTTATGTTATGTCAATCTAGTTAATACCCGTAAAAAAAGACGGAATTTTTCAAAATGAATACATTTCAGCTGAAATCTATTAATTTTGAAAAAATACGCATCACAATAATAAATAATGTAATACAGAACTTTTATTTAATGTTATTTGATTCATTTATTATAATATTGAGCAATTTTATGCATAACTTTCGAAAAGTGTTATTGTTTGTGCAGTAATTTGGTGTGCTGCTTTCTAAAATTAGTAGCGTCACGGACAGACAGTCATGACACACGTGACAGAGATTGTAAATTATGTATATTGATTGTTTCAGAATTACATAATTACATTTTTAATATGTATAATTCTGATGAACTGAAAGTTGTATTATCAAGAAAAAGCTCAGAACAAATATTAGTTATATTATAGCCAGAAGAACGAACTTAAATTATTGGCATATTTTCGACTACTTAATAAAACTTTAGAAGACAGTACACTCATGCTGCTTGTATTTTTATAAAGTTCATTTTTTCGAATATATCGCCGTAATGTTTTTTCCCAATCTTTCTCCTCCCCTACCACCTTCTCCGGCACTTCACCACATTGTTTCATTAGAAATGAAAATTTGTATACATCATATTATTTTTTATTTATTTTATTCGGATTTTTTAAAAAAAAATATTTAATTTTAAATGTTAAATTTTAAAGATTGAAGAATCCAACTTCGTTATTTCAACAAAAAAAAATAGTTTTCCATGATATTTTCAATTTCCGTCTGGCTTGGAAAGGCTTAAGTATTTTACATCTAAAACTAAGCTCGAGATACGAAAAATCCAAGATACGAAAGAAACCCAGAACGGATTAGTTTCGTATATCATGAGGCAAAACAGTATTAAAGACTAGCCTTTATTAATTATGGGGAACTGGGATTTATGTACAAGTTTAGCATATTTTTATCAAATAGGATGACTGTAAATTAATTCTTTCACTAACAGCTGGATAATTCTTCGGAAATGAAATAATGATAAATCAAGCGCGGGAAAAGAAAGAGGACCAGAGTGAGCAAAATGTGAGTGAAAGAATGGAAGTGAGAGAGACCAAGACAGAAATTGAGATAGTTACAGAGTGTGAGAGTGAAAAAGAGATTGAGAGTGAACGAGAAAGTGAGAGGGAGAGAGAGAGAGAGATAGATAGAGAGAATCCTATATAATAAAAGGCTAAGTTCTGTCCCGTCATCTATAGCAATTGGTCTCTCAAACACACATGAATCCTACAGCCAACCATATCAAGTTTACGCGGATGTTTAAAACGAGTTATTTTTGGTGCAGTATAACTTCCAAGACTTTATTTTGAGTTATGCGCGTTAGGATTTATAGTCAAAAGTTCTGTTTTTACGAGTTATTTATTTCAACTATAATGAATAGCATTTTTGACGTGATGCACATGTGTGCCGGTCGAGACGGCTGTTGAAGGGGAGTTACAACATGCCACCGAAAGGTGGCGGAACGTCCTTTGACGGGCTTGGTTGCTCGTATCAAATAATGGGATATTATTGCCAGGTAAATTTAATTGTGTGTGACGTTTTGACGACATTAGAATTTTCACGATATCACAGCACTAAAGATTAGATAGTATTGGTCTTTCAAGCTCCAAAGACAAGAATGGACAATTTAATGCATTAAATGGGAAAAAAGTAAAGGTATAAGACAATATAAACCAAAGCTTTATGATCAAACGCAATAAAAACTGTTGCATGTTTAAATAGGCTGCTTATATTTTATAATATGTATTGAAGTCTTTAGTTATTAGACTTTGGTTTATCATTAATCGAACGAGATAAAATACAAATAGATCGGCAGGGACCCTCAACATGAAGATTTAAAGTCCTCGAGGTAAATTACTTCACGTTCATAGACAAGTAGTATAGCACATGATCTAGAACAGAAAATTAATAGTTCCCATGATTCAATCCAAGTATATGGTCAAGCGCTCCAGTGATAAATATTTCTTCAATCCGCGATAGTGGTCAAGTGCTCTAGACAAAAATATATTAAACACTAGAGAATGGTCAAGCGTTTCAGTGGTCAATGTTTCTTCAATCCGCAATAGTTGTCAAGTGCTGTAGACAAAAAGAAATTAAAAGCTAGAGAATGGTCAAGCGTATCAGTGGTTAACGTTTTTTCAATCCGCAATAGTTATTAAATGCTGTAGACAAAAAGATATTAAATGCTAGAGAATGGTCAAGCATTTCAGTGGTCAATGTTTTTTCAATCCATAATAAATACTTTTTATTTATTGACGCTAAATGTACCCCTCCACATCGCAGATACAATCCCATGGACAATGGTCTAGCGGCATGAGCGCTCGGCTGGCGTGCCAAGAGTCACGGGTGAAGACAGAGATTTGTTCCCAGGGCTAAGGGTGTCCCTGAGTCCACCCAGTTCTGATAGGTTATTAACACTAGTTGGGTAAAAGGAGGAAGTTAGCAATATTCGTGTAAATATTCAAATGAAATCTATAATTTCAGCTATATAGTGATTCACAAATATCAGTGTTTACTGTAATTAAAGTAAACTAGACGCCCCGCAGCGTAGCATTCGCCACAGACTTGCTCATGGAGAGTTCTTTTACCCCTTTAATGCACTTTTTTAGGTCGCCTACGGCGCCGACCTTTTTCAAAAGCCCAACTAACTTGTCCTTGTTTGATCAATACGTAATATGAAACTTTCTGAAATGCACACAAATTATTTTATAATAGGGGCTCCCTTTTCCAAAATTAAAATATCAGCGAAAACAATGACGTAATAAAAAAATTTTTACAGCGCATATTTAATTTGCACACCTTTGGATGCATTGGTGCAGTAATTTGGTGCGCTGCTTTCTAAAATTAGTATCTGTTGCACATGCAGCTTCTTGTTGCCTCGCAGGGTCCGACCGCGAAGAAAATTATATATATAGATATGCAACTCTTTTTTTTAATGGACCTAGCAATCATGCATGGCGCGCATTAAAACGGTATTTTCCACTGCGCAGCACCAAAAAAAACAGAACTTACATATTTAATTAAAAAAATGTATTTGAGAACTAACTTGTTTGAAACATTAATGATGTGATTTTATTTCTTTAAATTAAAAAAAACTGTAATTTAAATTTTGATAATATTTAGTATTACTAACTTGTGTTAATTAACTGTTTCTATGATTGTAAATTTGAAGAATAAATAGTAATATACATTTCAAAGGATATGACAGATTAAAAAAACAATCTTCAAGTTAAGAAAACTTTGAAATACATATTTAATTTTAAAAAAATGCATGTGTAACATTTTGAGTAACAATATGTCTTCTGTGCTGTAATTTGTCATTAAAAGACAATTTATTATATCAAGTGGCAAGCCACTTAACATCGATCTCTATTTTTAGAGATACAATGTCATTGAATCGTTAGGTTAACTCTTTCTAAAACTATTTGATCTCTATCAAGTCATGACACTAGTTCTTGGTATAAGTATTTTAAATGTTTCTTGAAATTATTAACTGAAAAAAAAATGCCATACTTAGCCTCGATTTTTTTTTGTGTACATTAAAGTATAATTAATAGTACTTAAACAACTTTTTTAAAATAAAAAAAAACAACAACAAAACATGTGATAAAGACTACAATTTTTAAATCTCACATTATATATATTTTTAATGTATAGAAATTTTAAACGTATTCTTAGTATCATAACAGTAAAGGAAAATGATGTTTATAGTTATTTTAAAACAATTGTATGAATAATTTATAAACTGAATACTATACTTTTCTAACAAATCTGTGAATAAGAAGTAGGCTGCAGACAAAATATTTTCAAACAAACCGATGGTTTGTGTTTAGTCCTGCATTTTTATTAGAGATTTAAATGTTGATAAAGTGTTGGTTTTCCTGGATTCTTCAGGCAACCCATTCCACGCCCGAATTCCGGACGGGAAGAAGGAAAACTTGTATGTGTTTGTTCTTGCATACGGAATAAGAAAGGTGTTTTTATCCTTATGTCTATCTATTAAGTTATGTCTATTAAGTTATCTTTGTGTTGTATTTCTAAATTAGAATTAATTGCTTTATGTATGATTACTACTTTGCTCTTGGTTCTTCTATCCTCTAGTGTTTCAAGGTTTAATGATTTAACTAATGGTGTTACTCTTGTCAGTTTCGAATATTCTCCAGTAATGAATCTGGCAGTTCTTTTTTGAATTTGTTCTAGTTTATCAATGTTTTCTTTGGTGGATGGGTCCCATACAGAAGATGCATATTCTAGTGCAGGTCTCACCAAAGTGAGGTAGCATTTTAGTTTTATATCTCTATTACATTTGTTAAAGTTCCTTTTTATAAAGCCTAAGGTTTTGTTTGATTTTTTAATAACTTCATTGACATGGGGATTCCATGATAGTTTCTCATTTATTAAGACTCCTAAGTATTTTGCATCTTTAGTTTGGGTCAGTTCTTTTCCATGAATGTAATATTTTGAATTTATTTGTTTCTTTTTCTTTGTTACTCTTAACAGTTGACACTTTTCTGGATGGAAAGACATACTCCAGTTAGTTTCCCATTTTATCAATTCATCTAAGTCTTTTTGTAAAATTTTGCTATCTTGTTCTGATTTTATTGTTCTATAGATTATACAATCATCAGCAAATAGCCTAACTTTTGTACCTGTTGAGATGTTGTTGGGTAAATCATTTATATAAATTAAAAAGAGTAAGGGACCTAGCACAGTTCCTTGTGGAACTCCTGAGTTAACCTTTATTGGTGCAGATTTAGATCCATTAATTATTACAGTTTGCTCCCTGCCCAAAAGGAAGTCTTGGATCCAGTGATGTAAGGAACCTGAGATTCCAAAGTAGTTAAGTTTTTTAAGTAAACTAAGATGGTGAACTTTGTCAAATGCTTTTGAGAAGTCTAGTAATATTGTATCTATTTGATCATTTTTGTCCAAGCCTTTTGATAGTTCATCTATTAAACCTATTAATTGTGTTTCACATGATCTGTTTTTTCTAAAGCCGTGTTGATGTGGGCATAGGGCATTATATTTGTCAAGGTGGTTAACTATTCTACTATATATTATGTGTTTTAGTAATTTACAGGTGATACTAGTAAGTGATACAGGCCTGTAATTACCAGGGTCTGATTTATCCCCTTTCTTAAAGAGTGGACTTACGTTAGCTAATTTCCAATCCGGGGGCACTTTACCCTGGTTTAGAGAGGCTTGAAAGAGAACTACAAGGATGAGCCATCGGTGTAGACTCTTGTCCAGGAATTTTCAGGATATTGTTCTGTGATGATGTTATTTACTGTTACTCTTAGTATGTCAGTTGTGTAGTCAGATTTTTTTCCTATGCTGATTAAGTTGTCTCTGATTATTAGAGGTGGACTTGGGTCCCAGGGTGGGAAGTGGCTGTGGGGATGTGTCGCTTCAATCACAATGTTATCAATTTTATGTTTGGATTTTAGATGTTTGGCTTCTTGTATAAAGTTTGCTCTTTGGAGTCTTTTAGTTGAGTAGGATTTTTGCAGCTTGGGTTTTAGAGGGTGATGTACTGATGCTTCTAATTTGGTGAACTGTGTTAAGGTTTTGGTTTCTCGTCTAACTTCCATAGAGCTTAGGGTAGCTAGGTCCTCCATTGCTCTGATTGGGGTAGTTTTCATTGCTCCTGTAATTATTCGAAGCCCTAGGTTTTGAACTTTGTCTATTTTTTGGAGGTTGGATTTGGCTGCTGTGCTCCACACTGTGGATCCATATTCTAGGGTAGGTCTTATATAGCTGGTGTATGTTTTCTTCAGGATGGAGTGGTTTGCGCCCCAGTCTGAACCAGCTAGTTTTTTCATCAGCGCCAGTCTTTGGATTCCTTTTTTTTGTGCGTTATCTATTTGGTTTCTCCAGGTTAGCCTTGGGTCAAACGTAACTCCTAGATATGTCGGATTGTCATTTTTTTCCAGGACTATTTTGTCTAAGGTTAGTTTGATGCTTTGTTGTTTGGTTGAAAGGGAGAAGATTGTGTAGGTAGTTTTTTTGGAATTTATGGTCATACCCCATTCCTTAGACCATAGGTTGAGGTTGGTCAGTGCATCTTGTAGCCTAAATTTTGAAGTGCCTGTGTATTCTTCTGTGCTAAGTAGAGCCAGATCATCAGCGTACATGCTGCCTTTTACTTTTTCTAGGAATAATTTGTAGTAAGTCGTTTATAAAAATTAGAAACAGTGTGGGTGACAGAACACCTCCCTGGGGGACTCCATTGTGTATCGTAGCTGTGTTGCTCCTTTTTCCTTGCATTTTGACTAGAGCCTTGCGATTTGTTAAATATTCTGTGATCCAGTTTAACATTCGGTGGGATACATGGGTATTTTGTAGCTTTAGAATTAGACCTTCTTTCCAGACCTTATCAAATGCTTTTTCTAGGTCAACCCAGACAACGGTGGTTGATTTCTTTTCCTGGAAGCCGTCTTCTATTTCTTGGGCTATGTATGCTATTTGATCTTCCGTTGATCTGCACTTCCTGAATCCTGCCTGTTCATCTGCAAGTAGATTTTCGGATTCAAGTATCCACATCAGCCTATTATTAACCATTCTTTCCATCAGTTTGCAGACGCAACTGGTCAGACTTATTGGGCGGTAGCTGTCAACTTGGCTCCTTGGTTTGCCAGGTTTTGGTATTGGAATCATGATAGCTTTTTTCCAAATAGTTGGGATTTTTCCAGACTTCCAGCTGGCATTGAATATTTGTAGTAGTTTTTTCTTAGCCAGAGGGTCCTAGGTGAATGAGCATATCATTTGAGATCTTGTCTGTTCCTGGAGCTTGTTTGGGTTTGAGGAGTTTCAAAGAGTCCATGAGCTCTTTCAAACTTAGGTTTGCAATCATTCCATGAGAGTGTGGTGTAGCCATTGTCTGAGCTTTTTCTATTTTATCTTTAACTTCTTTGGATCTTTGTTCACTGATACTGATATTACCCACGGTACTAAAGTGGGTTAGAAATTTTTGAGCAGCTTCACGGCCTGTGAGTTTTTTATTGTCTGCTTCTAGGACTATTGGAGAAGAATGGTTTTCCTCTTGGTTAAGACTTTTTGCAATATTCCATAGTTTATGTCCATCTCTGTCTACATTTAGATGTTCGGTTTTTTCGTGCCAGCTTTTCCTTAGAGAAGAGAGATGTTCCTTTCTGAAGATTGCATTTGCGGCTTTTAGTTGGATATTGTTTTCTACTGTTGGGGATTTTTCTGCTAGATTTCTTGCGTTGATGGATTCGTTGTGAAGTTGTTCTAAATGTTGAGACCAGTTTGGTATGTAATTTATTCTGGCTCCCCTGGGGATAGATTCCTTAGCGGCTTTGAGGAGAGCTCTTGAGAAATCAGAGTAGGATTTGTTTACCCGGTTTGTTTTGCAGTTGATGTTCGTCATATATTCATCTGTTAAGCGGGCAAAGAGATCCCAGTTTGCTTTCTTGTAATTCCATCTGGGAAGGGTGGAGTTTTCTATGGGCAGTTGAATGGTTTCTATGTGTATGAGAATTGGTCTATGGTCACTAGTAGCAAGTTGGTCAGCGACTTCTCTTTTACTTCCTTTGGATAATTTGTTTGTAGCAAAGGCTAAGTCTGGTGTTGATGTTGTCATCCATACTCTGGAGTAGAAGGTAGGAGTGTCTTCTGGTTGGTTTAGGAGAATTAGACTGTTTTCAGTTTGCCATTCCTCAACTTCTTCTCCTCTGGCGTTTAGGTCTGAGTATCCCCAACTCTGGGAATGGCTGTTCATATCACCCAGTATTAGATATTCTTCATTGTTTAGGATTTGAATTCTCTCGAGTTCTAGTTCTTTGTCTGGTGGGCAGTAGCAGTTGAAGACGTTTATGTCCCCTCCTGGGAGGATTAGCTTGGTCCCCAATATTTCTGATTGAGTTGAGTTGGGTATAAAGATATCTGTAGTTGGTATGTTGTTTTTAACTAAGGTTAGAATTCCCCCTTTGGTTCTGTTTTCTCTGTCTTGTCTTAGACATGTATAGCCTCTAATAGAGAAGCGCAAGTTGTTGTTGAGGTGCGTTTCTTGGATGCATGCCACATCTATTTCATTTTTATGTAGGAAGATCTTTAAGGCTTCTTTTTTCTTTTGGATGCCCTCTGCGTTCCATTGTAGAAAGACTAAATTCTGTTTAGTTTTTCTTATTTTAATTTGGTCAGTAGGGTTTACTTCCTTTTCTCTGCTCCTGACTCCACGAGCAGAGGAGGAAGAACCACCAGCTCGCTTGGGTGGGCTCCTTCGAGGCGGAGAGCCCGGCCCCCTACCTGCGCGGCGGGATTCCACAGGCAGGACGCCACAACTATATTTGTTAACTTCTATTTCCTCCATCATTTTGAGTTTTGCGTGCCGACGAGTTTTGCGCCAATTGGCCCGTGGTCTCCGACTTCAGCCTGCTGTTTTTCTGGATGTGCTTCCATAGCCTTTGGTCAGCCAAGACCATCTGCAAGGCAGCAGTTGATTTTTTTTCAGAGTTTTCTCTCCTAGATGAATTGCTATCCCTAGCTGACGGCCTCATCTGTCCGGGTTTAGAGTTTGAGCGCTCTATGTTCGCTTTTTGCAGTCATTTCCTTGGGTTTATGAGGCATTTTTTAAAGAGTATCCTTACCACGGGATACCCCACCTCACCCTCCACGACAGCAAACCAGTTGGTCCACGGCCGCTTATTCAATATTCACGGCTAACCTTTATATCTAAAGGTCGTTCCTCTATCCACCGCCTGAGGACGCGCTTGGTAGGAGATGGTAGCTCCCCCAAGACTTGAATGTTAATCTTATATATTTTAACTATCCACCATGTAAAACATAAATAGAGAGTCTAGAAGAAATAGCAAACTAGTTGTAATGCATTCAATTCTAAATTAGATAAACAACACAACAATCATAAACCATAATTTGGTAGACACAGGGATAAAAAAAACATTTCTTGAAGAAAAATATATACAAATCATCATTCTTCTGTATGGCATTTTGTCAAGAATTGAGTTGCCTTAAAAAAACATAAATAAAAAATTATAAAACATTCAAAACTTGCATAAAATGCAAACTTGAGCCATGGGTAAACAGAATGAACTAATCTACTTAACAGACAAAGCGTTCTTAACTTAATTTATACAACGCAAACATTTGAAGAT
Organism: Ampullaceana balthica; assembly: GCA_944989445.1. Classification (NCBI taxonomy): domain Eukaryota; kingdom Metazoa; phylum Mollusca; class Gastropoda; family Lymnaeidae; genus Ampullaceana; species Ampullaceana balthica. Next base: position 1,943,900 of record CALYLW010000061.1, read on the forward strand.
AGAAATTCCTGCTTCTATATAGTTTTTATGGCAAACAGTAAATATTTTTCTCTCATGACATTTGCATCTTAATCACATACAAATTATTTTTATTAATTTGAAAAAAAATATTTTTGATTGGTATAAATATATGTATTCAACTACATTCAATAATTTTTTTAACTATACAATTTAGAAAAATAATATTTTGTTAAAACATTGTTATTTTTACAATTGTGTTAATACTATTAATAATTCACAATGAAACTCCCTATATAAATCATGTGTTCATAAATCACTCATGGACGTTAAAGTTAAGATAATTAAATTTCATTTTAATACATGTAATCATTATTCATTAAAAATAATTTATATAGCTTTTAAGCTTTAAATAAATAATTGAAAACATAAATACTGATGTTCCATATTTATATCCAAAAACTTTAAATTTGATTATTTAATAACTATTTTTGGAAACTCATGACATTTACATTACCCACACTCACATGAACAAATGTTATTATGTGACATATGATGGAACAATATTATGCTTTATTCTTCAACCGCAAAGAAATGTAGACCTCAAGGGAAGAAACGACTATGTGAAATTTGAATTCTTTAGTTATACCCTGTTTCTGATAGAGGATCAAAAAGTAGAATTCTCTGAATGAGGTATTATAACAAAAATATTTTTCTGACCCTATTAAAAATTCAAATCTATTTAGTTAATTTATAAGAAATCTATATAATTTTGAACTTTAAAACTTGAATACATGTTATCTCAAAACTAGAAAAATGTGACAAAGCCATTTCTTCCCTTGAGCTCTCCAAATATATTTAGTACTGTAAAATCCAGGGCCAACTGTACTTGAAGTAGTAAATTTCTCTGTTTCACCATGTGTATAGATAAATTAGATATTCCTTTAAATGATCCTTGATCGCCAGTAAATACATATGTAGTTTTGTATTTGTTCCAGGTAGCTCCCTTGGATGAGGGTAGGAGTCAAGAGAATCAACCCCTATTTTATTTTACAATTACATATTTGATCCACGAAAAATCCTACTGTCACTTGGCGTACCATAAGCTCCAAAATCAACATTTTAAAATAATATTTGGTATTAATACTATTAACCAAGGCTTGAAGTTCAACTTGAATAATAATATAATGACATCGTTTATACTTGTAATATTTTGATCAAAATTATTTGGGGCACTTAAGGCAGACATGGTTGCAATTGATACCAACACAATTTGGATAATCCCATAGCTGCTCAAAGTTTGGCAATCAATCTGTAACAATATTTCTGCAATTGGGTAAGGCATATGTTCATTAACAAAACACTGCCAAATAGCATCAGGTCTCATAACTTATTTTTGAAATTGTTAAGTGGTTATTCTTGTATTGAGAAGTCCTAAGTCTGTTGACTGGAATCTGAGTAAAAGTAAATTATTATTTTAACTAATATTGTGGACAAAGCAAACTATTGCTATGTCATAACGTATCATCAGTATGACTATCAATATCACCCTAAAATTAATATAATATATTATTAAAATGTGTCATATGAGTAAAAAAATGCATATTCATTTACATATTATCTAATAATGTCTAATATTTTGTAGACAACTCAGCAACAACATAATTTGTCTAATATTAATAAATAATATTGTGCTGCTTTCACTATAGTCTATAGCCCTGAATTATACTAAATTATATAAGCTTTGACTTTGAAAATTAATTACATTCTTAATTTTAAAAATATTAAAAACCGTTAAAGTGATAACAATTTTACTAACAAGTCAAAACTTTTACAAATTAAAGTGATATTTGTCAAGGTGTTCAATAATTAGTTAACTAATGTAAATTAATTTACTTTAATAATATTTATTAGCTTTATTAGTTTTTAAAATTATTTTTTTTCAAATTAACCTACCTCAGTGTGTTACCAGTGTTACAGCCAGCCTTTCTTCAGTAGAAATTGATTTCCAAAATTAGTGGGAGTTTTTTTCACTACGTGGTCTTATTTTTTTTAATCTTTAAAAAATTTTTTTAGGTCTAATCCTGAAAAAAAAATATAATAAAAACAACCCGTAAAAAACCAAGTTTTTGACTATAAATCCTTTACGTATGAGACGTAACTAAACGAATGTTCATTATAAAACACAGCGCAAGACCATCCAAAAATACAAAATTGCAGTTGTGTCGGAAAACGTGTTTAATATAATGCGCACCGATCAGGAATAGGTTTATAAAAAGTGTTGTCAGTAAAATACGCACCTTATTGCGCGACAGAAAGGTTGTTCAATATAATACGCACCGCGACGCTCTATCTCAAAAAATAGCATGATACATAGGAATAAATAAAATAATCTAAAAAATCAATAATTTAATTACGGTACATGCGATCGATCTGAAATTTTGATACATTGTTTTTATCATCGGTACGAAACTGCCTGCAAAATTTCAGCTCACTATCTTGCGAGCAAGTGGTTAAAAAATCGATCAAAAGTTTTGGCGACAAGCAAGCAAGGTTGGCCGCAGACACCACGAGTTAATATAAAGGATTTAATAAGAAAAACCCGTAAAAAACCAAGTTTTTGACTATAAATCCTTTATATACGAGAAGAATTTAAAAGAATGTTCATTATAATACGCAGCGCCAGACCATCCAGAACTACAAAATTGCAGTTGTGTCGTAAAACATGTTTAATATAATGCGCACCGATCAGGAATATGTTTATAAAAAGAGCTGTCAATAAAATACGCACCTTATTGCGCGACAGAAAGGTTGTTCAATATAATACGCACCACGACGCTCTATCTCAAAAAATAGCATGATACATAGGAATAAATAAAATAATCTAAAAAATCAATAATTTAATTACGGTCCATGCGATCGATCTGAAATTTTGATACATTGTTTTTATTATCGGTACGAAACTGCCTGCAAAATTTCAGATCGCTAGCTTACGAGCAAGTGGGTTAAAAATCGATCAAAATTTTTGGCGACAAGCAAGCAAGGTCGGTCGGTCGGCCGCAGACACCACGTGTTAATATAAAGGATTTAAAAATAAAAGCTTCTTGGCTTGGACGACAAACTGCTAAACTACTACGGTGAATATAAAATCTAGCTCTAACGCCAGCGGCTTAGGCTTAGGCAACAATCAACAATGTTTCAATGTATGAAATTAACACTCTACAAGATTTGGGTTTAACCACATGTCTCTCTGATCTTTACCCATCATAATAAAATAAGGGGGTAATATATTTATATGATTTTTATATATTCTAATTCTATATACAAATATTAACGTAAAACAGTGGTTGTTAAGCTAAACAAATAAAAACGAAAGTAGGCGATGTCTATATTAACACGCAAAATGAGTGTTTAAATAGCATAAAGGTTAAAGGTTGTTGTCAAGACAAACAATGAAATTCGCGCAATATCAGCTGAAGCAAACGCTTGCAGTGTAACCACCATAAAAATTACATTTCAGATGCGTGTTCGCGCGTATACTAGATTGGCGAATTCGCGTGCAGTGTAACCACAGCCTAAGTCTAAGCTTCTTTGGTCCGTGTGCAAATTTAAAAAAAAATATTGTGCAACTTGTACAACGTCCATTTTTTGGGGCAATATTTTACAAAATTTGCTGCGAG
>CALYLW010000061.1:1951300-1993453 GCA_944989445.1 Ampullaceana balthica
GAAATTTTAAATTTATACATAATAATTTTGCGCGGCTTTTTGCGCGCCTTTTGAGTGCCTTTTTGCGCGCCTTTCGATGGGGGAGACACACGCACAGGTAGGGCGATTATGTATTAGACTATTTCAAAAGCCTGCTGAAGCTGCCAGAACGAAATCCCACAGAAGGGATAACAAAGAAATATACCAAATACTGCAATAGAAAAAACACGTGACCTTTATTGCCATAAACAGAATACGATATGAACAGAAATAACAAAGAAATGTATGAAATACTGCAATAGAAAATAACATTTGGCCTATATTGCCATGAACACAATACGATATGAAAATAAATAACAAAGAGATGTACGAAATACTGAAATAGAAAAGAAAGTGTATCTTTTATTGTCATGAACACAATACGATATGAACAGCTAAATATGAAAGATTTCCTTGTAAACCACATTTTTAGTGTAGCAGGTGGAGCTGTCGTAGAGCAGTTTCCCTTGTTTAGGACCATCTGCCACATGGACCTTAACATCTGCTGATCTGCGTACACAGGAGAAAGCAAAGTATAATTGACCGTTGCTAAACACAGGTTGTGGTAGGTAGATACCGACCTCATCCAGTGTCAGGCCCTGCGATTTGTTTATGGTCATTGCGAAAGCTAACTTCACAGGGAATTGCCTTCTCCGTTGAACGAAAGGAAAGTCTGTGGTTGTCGGGGCAATGTCCACGCGTGGAATGAATAGAGTGCGACCTTTGTCACTTCCGGACAGAAGTTCAGCGATGATGAGGTTGGGTTTGAGGTCCCTAACCACCAATCTGGTGCCGTTGCATAGACTTCGTTTGGTGTTCAAATTGCGAAGAAGAATTATAATTGCTCCGACTTTTAATGTTAATTGATGAAGCGGCATTCCCGAAGTTGACAATTAATGTGGAAATTCCACGGGAAAATTGTTTTCATCATCCTGCGTGCAGTCGTCGATGGAGTCAGAACTTAATTATGTCCTGGGTTCTCTTTCAAGTAAATGCAGAACGTGACTATTAATATGGTCCACATCGGTATTTGTAGGGCAGAGAATAGCCTTATTTGCAAATTCTTCCGCATCTCTGGCTAGAAGTCGTTCACCGAAGATTTCGGAAACAATAGATCCTGTGCAGACCATATGGGCTGGAACTTCAAACATATTCTCGTCCAATCCATGTTCATTGGTTAATGTTACATTGCCTAGCTCCATTAACAAAGACGTAAATTCTGGGTCAATAGATCACACATTACTTGTAAATGTAAGAATTGTAAATTTAGACCAAAGATCGGTAAACTTAATACTCGCTTCGACAATGGCGGCCGTGGTTCCATGAGCAACAACGGGCAAGGTTTGTCTGAAGTCCCCACCCAAGAGAATTGTTTTTCTACCGAAAGGTTTGTCATTTTGCATGATATCTTGTAATAGTTTATTCACGCACTTCAATGCGTTCCTAGAGGCTATCGTGGATTCATCCCAAATGATTATTGTGGCTCTTCGGAGAATGTCAGCATCGGAGGAGGTCATTCTCATTCTGGAGGTTGAGGTGTCGATAATTGGGACGGGAAGTTGAAATTGGGAATGATACGTCCGACCACCTTCCAGTAAATTCGCCGCGATTCCAGTTGATGCAGTAGCTAAAACAATCTTCTGTTCCCCTCTAAAGGATGCAAGCAAGGTTGTGTACAAATATGTTTTACCACTGCCACCAGGTCCGTCAAGAAAGTAACACCTATGAGGAAGATGATCATTGGCTGCGGCTGCGATAATTTCATCAAATGCGTGTCTCTGCTGTTCATTGAAACTCCGTACCATGTCTATTGCTTTGCTAATCTGTTGGACCGGATCAAAAACGCTGTCCTGTATGTCTTCCACGTGACTTGGTGGAACTGGTAAACCGAAATTCTCGCAGGTTTTCCTATTGGCAATAAAGATCAATTGAATATCAGTAAGGGCCAATGGAGGCAGTGTTCGCAATTCACTTCGTGATGAAACTGCAACGTAAAATCTTCATTAAAGTATTCTTTATATTTCTGGAACGATTGTGTAATATTTGAAGGAGATGCGAGCAGGCACATATGTGCAAATAATTCCGTAGGAGAGCAGGCCTCTTTTCGGCAACTGCATCATGTAACGTCATATCCCAGACCTGCTCGTCATTGAAGATGCCTCGGTGTTGTTCAGCTTCCTTGAATGTTGGATATGTAATACCATGGACGGTCCGAAGGTCCTCAAAGGAAGTTGCACCTGACACATGAAGGAGAAGTAAGCGCAAGCAGAAGCGCTGAATGTATGACGCTAAACTGACAGAGTACATACGACCAGTTATTCTGTCAGCAACCCTTTGCACTCTCTACCACCATGTTCTGGTCCTCTAGTGAAAAACATAATGTTCTGGTAAAATGTCAGTGTATAGTATACCTGTAGCCGTCTGGTATTATTGATTTAGTTTGAACCATGCCGTTAAAGTTGTGTCTATCGAAGATGCGTTCTGCGCTGCAGCCTCAACGTTATCAGTAGTAAAAACTACTGATTGCTCGCCAGGGAGATGAACTTGGAGTGTGATAATTGCATGAGACTGCTTGTGCATGTGGAACCCAAAAAGGCGCCAAGCAGCCTCAGGCGCGCTCACATATCTAGAGTCCATAAAGGAGGTGATCTCATTGTGGTTCATGGTCCCGTGTTCTTTAATGGAGATGTTGGCGCAATCATGCCCTTTGTAGATGTATTTAAACAGATATTTGACGCTTTTATGGAAGCATTGCTCTTAACGTTGATATGACAGTTGTACTTTAGGCTGAGGTACGGATTGTAAGGAAAAACCCATGAGTTGTCAATTTCTCGGCTATTGACGATTGCTGTTACACCATTGTTCTGTCGCCTATATTTGGGATAACCATCAACATTAATGATTGTTTCTTCACAGAACGGCTTCTGAAACTTCTTAGAACAGGATCCATCAACCATGCATGGAGAGTTCATGTTGTGTTTCCCACAGGGCCCATGAATCATGTGTTTGTGGACTATTTCGTGCAGTCGAGGCTGTGTTGAACAGTCTGGTATTTCTGCAGAAATTATTATATCCACTTGTTGCCCGTCGTTAGGCTTGTCCTCGCTGCGTAAAATTAATAGTATGTGAGCATGCGGAAGCCCACGTTTCTGGAACTCAATGACATGGATTTTTGCTATTGGTTTTCCAAGAACGTGATGTTTTTCAATGTCATCTAGAAGAGCATCCACTTTAAATTTGAAAACGCGTGCGACCAAATCTGGACAAAATTCCACTGATTGGCCTTGTAAATTGTTGACAATTTAAGGGCCATTTTGGGTTTCATGTGATTGTAATGAAGAAGTCGGGTCTCCCGTACTTTCTAACAATCGCCATTGCGTCTTGATAATTTTGGAGCATGTTCCTGGGGCTTCCCTGGAAGGATGAAGGAAGTATTAGTGGTTGGCCTGGCATAAGGCCTTGTTGTCTCGCTTCAGTTTGCAAGAAATCCATCAAGCCAGTGTACTTTTCTACCCTTAGTTTTGACTGATTTTTTCGCACAAAATTGAGTCTGTTTCCCTCCGTTTTGATGTAGCTATTCACAAAATATTGGAGAGTGAGTTTTCCAGCATTCAGGAAAGGATTGAATTTGTCTCTGATGGCAAATCGATAGCCGTAATACTGCATTTGAGTAACTCTTGTTCTGGGAATCATGGGTGATGGCCGACGCAAGCTTCTTATACTCGTAAGGATTATATTGAAGTTTAATATCTGGTGCCCAGCTTTGGTCCCCATACGGGAATAACACAGGGTAGACCATGGGATCTAAGTTGGGTTCGAGAATTGTGATTCTTTGTGTTTTACTTGCGTGTGAAATTGTTTTGCAGTGTATTATGATGCCCCGTTCAAGAGGAGGTTCTCCATCCACATTTTGGAAAACGAAAGCCAATTCTTTGGACCGTTCAGCATTGTAATGCCTTTGGTCATCGTTTCTACCATGAATGATGGCCAGTGACACAGTTGTAGGTAGTGTATTCCGTAAAGCTGCTTCCGCCAGACATTCTTGTTCCACTTTACACAGCATTTTGCATTCATCTGCAAATGGATTGTTGTCGGTCATGAATGAGGTCAGGAGCGCCATGAGATCGCGGTTGCATGTACAGTTAGGTCGCATTTGCATCCTTTGTTCCAAAGCTTCATCAGGATCAAGGATATACAGCTGAGCAAATTGACGACGATCATCATTGTCAGGATGCAGAGCCCCAGATTTGTGGTAAATCTGCCCGTGGATGCGAAAGCAGTAGGGCCCATATCCGGGAGGAGGAGCGACTTTAGTACCCATTTACGCAAAGGCTAAGGCGCTATTAATAGACCTGATATTGTCCATGAAGTTTTGGGAGTGCTCGTGTTCCCCCGTCATGAGCGTCCTCAGTAAAGGTGATATGCGGATGGGATCTAGCGTCACTTTTCCTTTCTTGCAGGAAAAATGTTTGGCACCGCAGAATGTGCACAGCAATTGTAAATTGCCACAGAAATGTTGCTGGAAGGTGTCATTCATGACGTCACTTCCGATGGCTCCATCCAGATGATGAGGTGCTGGTACTTCCCAGAGTGTTGCTAACAGACATCGTTCATTAGTGGTTGCTACTTCCCGTCTACGGGACCGTTGTTCGTCGGTTTCGCTTGCTCTTCGCATGCGATCTTGTTGGTTTCGCGTTTCTCGTCGCCGGGATGCCTCCTCGTGTGTTTCTGTTCTTCGTCGATTCCTGTTTTGTTAGTTTCTGCTACGTTTTCTATCGCAATTTCATCTTCATCGAATGTTCTTTTTCGAGGCATAGTTGTCTCGTGGCAACACGCGAATGTTTGTAAATGTGTGGAGTTGAAGAAGAAATAGTAAAGCAATGCGAATGTGACATTGACGATGGGTACAGGCGTAGGAGAACGGTGTCGTACCATGAATGCGGTGCAGCAATGCAGTTGGCAGTGGGTCCAGAACCGAAGACCGACACACCAACATCAACCGGTTGGTGGTGACATACATCATGATTTATAATGGAGACACACACACGCATAGGCTGGTGGCCGATGTTAGACTCAACACAAATGTGTGTTCGTGTGTACACAAATGCTGACGTCACAGGTTCGTACGTTGTTTCGGTAATTGAAGTTCTGTGCTAAAGCAATGACGTCATATAATATTTTTTACAGAGATAATTTTTCATTTATTTATAATAATTTTAGGCAACTTTTTGCGCACCTTTCGAGCGACTTTTTTGCGCTCCTTTCGAGCACCTTTTCGCGCGCCTTTGGACGGGGAGACACACGCATACTTAGGGCGATTATGTATTAGCCTAGTTCAAAAGCCTGCTAAAGCTGGCAGAACGAAATCCCACAGAAGGGATAACAAAGATATTACCAAATTCTAAAATAGAAAAAAAACACGTGGCCTTCATTTCCATTAACAGATTACGATATGAACAGGAATAAAAAAGAAATGTATGAAATACTGTAATAGAAAATAAAATTTGGCCTATATTCCCATAAACACAATACGATATGAAAATAAATAACAAAGAGATGTACGAAATACTGAAATAGAAAAGAACTTTTATCTTTTATTGCCATGAACACAATACGATATGAACAGCTAAATATGAAAGATTTCCTTGTACACCACATTTTTAGTGTAGCAGGTGGAGCTGTCGTGGAGCAGTTTCCCTTGTTTAGGACCATCTGCCACATGGACTTTGACATCTTTTGATCTGCGTACACGGGAGAAAGCAACGTATAACTGCCCTTGGCTAAACACAGGTTGGGGTAGGTAGATACCGACCTTATCCAGTGTCTGGCCCTGCGATTTGTTTATGGTCATTGCGAAAGCTAACTTCACAGGGAATTGCCTTCTCCGTAGAACGAAAGGCAAGTCTGTGGTTGTCGGGGCAATGTCCACGCGTGGAATGAATAGAGTGCGACCTTTGTCACTTCCGGACAGAAGTTCAGCGATGATGAGGTTGGGTTTGAGGTCCCTAACCACCAATCTGGTGCCGTTGCATAGACCTCGTTTGGTGTTCAAATTGCGAAGAAGAATTATAATTGCTCCGACTTTTAATGTTAATTGATAAAGCGGCATTCCAGAGGGTGCAAATTGATGTAGAAATTCCACGGAATAATTGTTTTCATCATCTGGTATTTTTGATTTAGTTTGAACCATGCCGTTAAAGTAGAGTCTCTCGAAACTGCGTTCTGTGCTGCAGCCTCATCGTTATCAGTAATAAAAACTAATGATTCCTCGCCAAGGAGATGAACTTGGAGTCTGATAATTGCATGAGACTGCTTGTGCATGTGGAACCCAAAAAGGCTGTCGCGTTGGTTTCGCGTTACTCGTCGCCGGGATGCCTCCTCGTGTGTTTCTGTTCTTCTTCGATTCCTGTTATGTTCGTTTCTGCGACGTTTTCTATCGGCAATTTCGGCTTCATCGAATGTTCTTTTTTCGAGGCATATTTGTCTCGTGGCAACACGCGAAGGTTTGTAAATTTGTGGAGTTGAAGAAGAAATACTAAAGCAATGCGAACGTGACATTGACGATGGGTATAGGCGTAGGAGAACGGTGTCGTACCTTGAATGCGGCGCAGCAATACAGTTGGCAGTGGGTCAAGAACCGAAGACCGACACACCGACATCAACCAGTTGGTGGTGACTAACATCATGATTTATAACGGAGACACACACACGCATAGGCTGGTGGCCGATGTTAGACTCAACACAAATGTGTGTTTGTGTGTACACAAATGCTGACGTCACAGGTTCGTGGGTTGTTTTGGTAATTGACGTTCTAGCTAAAACAATGCCGTCATATAATATTTTTTTTACGGCGAACATTTTAATTTTTTTAATAATAATTTTGCGCGCCTTTTTTTGCGCACCTTTTTTGCGCGTCTTTCGAGCACCTTTTCGCGTGCCTTTGAACGGGGAGACACACGCATACTTAGGGCGATTATATATTAGAAGATATATTCTTCAGGCGTGTATACAAGGAATGGACAGGGCTGGGGTGTAAATATCGAGTACATTTGTCCCTGTCTTTGCGTGTAGAATTATTCTTAGCAAAAAGTAAGACTGAAATCACACTGCCTTAGCCTGACCACATTCAAATTAATGTCACTTTCAGCTCAAACATATTTATATGAAGTTAATCATATATCTCAGCTAATGTTTAAATGTAATATATTTTCAAAGTACCAATAATTATAAGTGATACATAAATCATATTAAGGAAGCTTGATTCAGGTGAGCACTCAATATTTTTTAAATAACGCCTTTTTTAGTTCAAATTCATTCAAAAGTCTACATAAAAATAAAGATATATCACCATTTTCGGGGTTAATTGATTAGGTAAAATGTATATTAAGAAAAAAACAACACATTTTGGCTTTTAAATTGATTAGTTTTATTCCCACCAATCAATAAAACTATGCCATTAAGTATATGCATCGGCATATAGAATTTTATGAACAAAAAAGACCCAAAGCTTTATTTATATAATAGTATATGGTATATAATAATACCTATGGAATGGAATATATTTTAGGCTAATAAGAAGTCTAATATGAACACACATAAAAGTCGAGATACATTCATTATTGAAATATAAAGATAAATCTTGTATAGTAACATTGAAAACAACACATCATCTACATGTGTAATATTAGAAAATATTTCCAATTGTAACATGAGCTTTTACACATACTTAGCTGGACCTAAGTATGCCATTTGACACGAAATATTGAATCTTCTGCCAATTCACAGTAAACGTCACCGAAAACGATCGTGACCCATCATGATTGCAGACTCTTGACATTGTCTTATGTCAAGAGTCGGCAATCATGATGGGTCACGACAGATCTCTTGACGTGATGACACATGACAGAACCCTGACACGTAAAGAACATGTCAGACTCCTATCACGTGATAGACAAATGGCACAAACCAGCTTGACACAATTCGTGATAGACAGACAACAAGACAACACGTAAAAATTCATAGACACTTGTAAGACTCCTGCCTCATATAAAACTCATGACTTATACTTACATTTATGTAGTAGAATCTTGACACACACTTGAAACAGCCATGTGTCATACTCCTGCCCTTGTATCACAATTGATAAATGACACAACTCTGACATACACATGACATACACTTGACACCTGATAGAAACATGTCAGCCATTGAGCCACATGAAACCGACCTCACGATGGCGAAAAGTGAGGTGTACGTAAGATATCAAATCATTTTGTCGAAACTCTCGCACACTTTAAATTCCAATCTTGTGTAGTTTTCATCCGAGATTTAGTAACTGCATTTCCTATTAAGAATCCTTCTTAAAAACGAAAAAAAGAGTGCAGTGGATTGTTCTCACTTGAAGTGTAACACTTGCAACGACATGTGACAATAAGAAGACTTCGAGTTGAATCACTACACGGAACGTAACACTTAGAGTTAAGATAAGCAGCGTGATCTCTTAGACTTAGAACTTCATTCTTTGCAAGCGGTGTTTGACTTCAACATTTCTGTCATGGAAGCCAAACTATATCATCTATCACACGACTCTCAACTTATCCTTGAAAAATATTCCGGAAAGGCTCACAGTTCTGCAGCAAAGTTTGTATTGCTCCCAGGGAGACCAGAGCGAGGAGGTATGTGAGCAGTTAACTCCCCATTTTATTCTGTTTCACGTTTAAAATCATTGGTGACATAACAATCGCAGGGGTTAAGCAGTGCGGATGAGTGAATATAATCAACACTGTTGAGTGTATTTTACTCCCACTCTATTCAATGTCAATACATGTGAATTCTTGAACAGCTAAACAGTTTGTCTTAATTTAGTTAATCAGCATTGTTTTGTGTATTTTAATCTCCAATTTAGTAGAGGAATACATTTGAAATGTCTTATAATTTTATAATAAACCATCTTGAGAGTTAAACGTGAATCTGTATTTAGCACTTGTAGTTATATGAATACGAGTATAAATGGCATACTTGTTTTGTCCATTATAATACAAATCATGACTTCACTGTCATGTCCATTAGAAAACGAGTCGTAAATATATAAGCGACACGTCAATTTTACACATATGTTGACCATTGTTTCTGGGATTACATAAAAAGTGTAAATATATTTAAAATTGCCTTTAAAAGAAATTATTTGATGCTATAATTATTTCACTCTAGGAGAAATATTCAAATGATGATTATTTATGAATATGTTCAGTTAATTTTTTTAAAAATATTCCAAACATTATATCACATGTAACAAAACACTTAAGTCCTCTTGAAATTGGAGTAAGAATTGCATATTTTTATAAGAAATACCAGAAAAAGAAAAATATACCATAAAAACACCGAAATAAATCGCTAACAAATAAACTCCGTAATTAAAAGCACACACCGAAAAACGAAATAAAAACATACACCAAATACAGTGAAGCAAAAACTCCCTACAATAGCGGCATATTTTCAAGCTGTACCCGGCTTCTAAGAATATTTCAAATATTAATCAGGTGAAAAATGTTGAGACTGTAGCCATGATCTGCTTGTTGCATGACGGACAGTGAGTGAGCAGTTTGGAGCAGTCAGAGCAGGCGTACAGCTCGCCACAGGGAAGGAACAAATCTTTAACCTGGGACTTGAAGCAAACTTTGCATTTCATCTGCTCCTCCAACTTCGTGCTTTCATTCCTTAGCAATTTAACAGCAATGTTTTCATCTGAACAATTTGTTAGATAAAGATCTGTAAAGAAAAATATTTTCTAATTTTATATTTAAGCAGATTTAAAAAAAAATATCTTCATCAGTAGTAGTTCTGTGATCAAATTCAACGTTTTATTTGTTTTTCAAATGTGTGGATTTTTTTAGGAAAATATGTTTTGTCGCATGAAATGTCCAAATCATGAAGTCATCGACAGCAGTGGTTCCCAAAGTAGGTTATAGGTACACCGCGGGGAATGGGGAGAGTTTTAAAAAATTACAAACAAGCATGAAACAATAGATCTGTCATGTCAACATTAAACATCTCTTTGCATTGATTATAATAGATATTATTGATAAAATTTAAAAAAAAATATTTGAATTATGAAAGCAATTCATTTTTCTTTTTAAAAAATCATTTTCTAGAAGATGAAAATTACCTTTCGTTCTTGTCATTAAAATACTAGTAAATTTGTTTATTATGTTTACTCAATTTTACTAAAACTATGGACCAGGGAAGAATGATATCCAAAGTTGGGGTAATGCTGATAGTAAGGTGACCTCTCATTGCATTGTCAGGTATCAGGGTTTGTTATTAGATTTTTAAAGACATTTTCAGTAGAAAGAGAAGGGGAGAAAACTGACAAACTCTGGAAATATCACCTAATTGTAAGTCAATTAACTATGGATTTTAAAATATGTCTTTGGACGCATCTGAAAAATGGTTACGAGAAATATTTGAATTTCATGGCAAACAATCCGTAGTCTTTTTTTTTGGCCTTGTGTCACGTGGTTTGATCAGCTGAGTTGATCAGTCATTGAATCTGTTAGGGATTGTCAAGAATGCTCTCCCCTCTTTTCCGTCTCATTCTTGGATGCATGCCGTGACTCTGTCTTCACTCCTGGAAAAGTGCACTTCAGTCTTCCTTTCCATATATTTCTCAGAATATTATGTTTATCTCTGAGTTAATGGCTATTATACGACCTCTTGAAATTCAAATATTCACCGCCTTCCATTTCTAGACAGTTGCATATTTTTAACCCACCGAATATAAACATGGTTATAAGATCCAATACTAAACTTTCTGGTTTTGGTCTTTCGTCATTGTCTGAACTAAATCTTGATCTTCCAAAGTTCTAGATGGTTATTTTGGGCTTCAATTTTTTTTTATTTTAAATTTTTATATATTTTTTAAATTATTTTTTTTTGTAGTGCATCTTGTCATATTTCTTGACAGACACCTAGTCAGCGCCGAAGCTACTATGTTATAATTCTACTGCAAAGAAACACACATGAACATCACATGGCCTGCCCTCAACCGGCCCTCATTCATACTGCAGTCAGGGTTACTCTTTAGCCTTGAACTTGCATTACTTCGCATGTTTTACATGAGGACAACTTTCAAGTTCACGTGAGAATCCAAAGTCCCTCCTCACAGGTTTGATTTTTCAGCCAATCAACTCCTTGGTGTCTCAGCATTGATTTTTTTTTACCTTGTATGGAATCTAGACTCTCAACATAAAGTATAAAATAATTAAGATTCTAAGCTTTAATTTCATCAGTGTCTTGGCGCATATCATTATTTACTGAAGGGTTATATTGCCAACTTGAACACTGAAAACAATCAGCTGTGTTTTTTTTTGGGTCTTTTTACTGGTACCGTTTGAAAGTGAGACGAATTCAGTTTGAACCATTATTGAATAAACATATCTGAACATGTAAACAAATATTAAATAATTTACTTCTTGAAATTAAAAAAAAATATTTAGAAAGGTAAACTTCAATATAAAAAAAGTTTCAATAAATAAGAATACTTTAACCGCCGTAAACAACAATTATTTTAGGCTACCCACAATTTTATTTATTTTTTAAAATTTACAAATCCGTTAGTGCATTTTCAAAATATTGCAAATTCGAATTTTTATCTTTAAGAAAAACAAGGGTAGAGTAAGATATCCTCTATTTATGAATATTTAGTTATCCTTAGTTTAAAATAAAACTATTTAAATTGATCGTTTTATTGTTTGTTCTTTTTTTATAAATGTGTATGATTTTTATCGACTTTGTTATTTCGACGATAGATTGTGTGAGTTTTCCACTTAACACTTATTAAAGCATAATTGACAGGAAATATTCTAATTCATTTATCAGAACAAACCAGTGGGTAAAGCCTGATTGCCACCATTCTTAATCTGATTCTGTAGAAACGGACAGTTGGGTCTGTGTTTCTCATGTTGGCCATAAACGTCGTCGCCTGGCTTCCAGGATCTGAGACCAAGTCCACACTGAAAACAGCGGACACAATCGGCGTAGCCTGGTTGGATGTATTTGGTTTTAACGTTTAAGTTCTCAATGAAATACCTCTTACCAATAATGTGGCTTCATAAATAGAAAACTTCAGATACCTATTATGTTAAAAATGGACTCTACAATCCATTAAAAATAAAATCAATTGATAACTAAGCCTTACCATAACTCAAAAGAAGATACTTGCATACTACTTCATATTTTTATTCCATAATCTTGTTTATCTGCTCTATCAATATTTTTTCACTAGTGATAAACTATAGGCCTACATTGAAATACGTAATTTTTAAAAATAATATTGTTAATGAATTAGATTAACACTATAATAATCTACACACGTCAATCTACTTATGGCTGTCTTTTTCCTGTCATTGTACTTACTTCTGTCTTGTGCCTGTCATTCCACTTACTGCTATCTTGTGGTTGTCATTCCATTTACTGCTGTCTTGTGGCTGTCATTGCACTTACTGCTGTCTTGTGGCTGTCATTGCACTTACTGCTGCCTTGTGGCTGTCATTCCACTTACTGCTGTCTTGTGGCTGTCATTGCACTTACTGCTGTCTTGTGGTAGTCATTCGTCTTACTTCTGTATGTCAGCTGTCAGTTCACTATTTGTTTACCTGCGTAGAAGAAGCCAGCCAAAGCGAGCACCTCAGGATGGTGTATGTCATGATACTTCCAGTCGCTGAAACTTTCCAACCTCTTCTTGTAAGGGATGTACACGGGGTAGGCCGAGTGGCTGAGTACTTTGAACACAGGTGACGTCACGTGCTTGTCTCCAGTGCTGTCGTCACCATCGTCGTCATCGTCCTGGCTGGGTTGAGTTGAGGTGGACTGTCCAGCTCTGTTGTCCAGCTCGTAGTCCGAGAGGTTGTACACTGGTTTGGGAGTAGGGAACACTAACAGTATTAAAGGGTTTTAAAAACCAACTAGGTGTTTGTTATCCTTTAATATAAAACTCAGAACTAAATGGAGAGACTATCACGAAAAGTAATATAAAGAAAAGAACATTCAATAAGTATCTTGCTATCTTGTGCGATAGACCATACTGTGTTGTTCTTTTTTTAAAGATAAGATTAACTATTAAGTATTGCATCGGACTGCTCATAGCCATTAGTTTAGCCCACGCATCTCATTTAATGCCTATCTATAAGCATATTCATTTTCGGAAAAAGCTGTTTATTTATTATTATGTTTTGGTGTTTAATCATAACGGGAAATTTGTTAATTTACCATTTATTAATTTAAAAAAAATTGTCAAGCGTGATCTCTGTTTATAATTTTAATCAGAGGTTCAATGGCAGCTTGGTGTCAGTCCTGGTGGTGCAATGTTTAGGTCAAATCAAACTAGCATTACACAAACCTTTCATTATCGATCCCCCAAGGCCAGTGCCTATATCCGCACCGTTGTGCATCCAGATCTCAAAATCAAATTCTTGTCCCACGCCAAGCGATGAAGTGTTTGCTCTAAAAGTCAGGACAGGTGCACCAGACGATCCCGGACAGGTGTCTGCAGCGTAGAGAAGTGCTTTCCTGACACGATTTTGAGATATAACATCTGGCTCTTTGAATGTAAACACGTGTAAGATAGTTTAATCATGACAGTATTGAAAAGGAAATCAAATTTGAAAAGAACCTATTCTTCATTAGGAAAAAATGAAATTCATATAACATATGCCAGCTGTTATGATTTTATCTTAGTCAAAAACTCCATTTCATTGCGTAGTTTTAAGATGTACTCTTTAAATTTAAAGCCACGTACAGATTATTTGGCAGATAAACGCCGAGATTACGAAAATAGTTTAAAATGACCACTAACCCAGATTACTCTGTCCGTTTATCCTATTTAATCCCTTCTTGCCACTGCCTGGCCAATCCATCAAATATTTAACCATGACAGAATCTCCGTAAGAGATGATCTTCTCCCGTCCATGTGGGTGGTGTATGATGAAGAGTTTCTTTGTTAGTGCCTCTTTGACTCTTCTCGGTAGGTTAGCGGTCAGCTCCATGATCTGATTCCTGGTTGTCACAATGCGCTTGATGAAATCTTGATCACTGCTGGTGCACACCAGTATGACGCTGTTGTTTCCGGGAGTCTTGCTGACAAGCAGTTCTTTCCCCTTTAATGCCATTGTTTTCATAGTGTTGTTGTGCTTGTAGGTGAATTCGACCACGGATTTCTCCGCCTCTGATCTGTCAATGATCAGATGACGATTTGTGCGTATGTAAATCTCACATTTCTTTCCTTTACTCAGAAAAGGAACCAATTTTTTAATAGAGCTTTCGTTATGAATGATCTCTTTTGGTTCGTCTTGCATGAAACCAGTTCCATATCTTGGTGTTGAGCACGTTCGTGGTACCCCGTCTTCCATGGCGCGATATTTGCTGATGTGGCTGAGCGAGATCTTTACCGTAAGATCGGAGCAAAGTTGTAGAATCTTGATAACATCCGGGTGTCTGGTGGACGCTGGGATTTGTGGTAAGGTGATGGACGGTGCTGGGAAGTAGGCGTAGTGGCCAGGGTTTTTAGTGCACTGATTTCTATCAACTTGATCAGAGTTCCTCATTTCTTCACTACACTCCGGTATAAAGCTATCCGAATCATCTAGGAAAATAAAATTCTTCATATGTCGGAATGTCTTAAAAATGATAATGGAAATGATATTTTGTAAGATTTCAAGAAGTATTAAACATAAATATTTGGCAGATAAAATTTCTTTTTAAAAAAAAACAACAAATAAAAACAACATAAGACTGCATCTCACGCAGTGCACATTTTAATAGTTGACACAACCAGACATTCCATGGAGACTAGTTAATTAAAAATAAAGTTACTTACAAAAATGACAGTCTGAACAATCTGAAGAATAATCTGAAAATTCACTATTTGGGGATGCGGTATCTCTGAAAAATCCTTCACTTTCAACTGAAAAAGAAACACCACTTCAATAGTTTGTAATTATAGATAAATTTAAAACATTTTTAAAATGGATTACTAATTTGAAACGAACAAACTATCAAATTTTAATAAATATAATCCATGAGAAAAAATAAAAACTTTCAAAGCATTTCCCTTTATAGGAATCAGGAATGATTTAAAATTTCATCTTTTGCAAATTTTAATTTAAAATTGACAATATATAATAAAATATCGTGTTGATAAAATAAAATAGAGATGGATATCAAGTATCAAAACATACTTGTAGAAGAAGTGGCTCCAAGAAAATTTGGTGGGCTGATGGCGTCATTGATAGATTGATTGGCAGCGTGCTGTACCAAACTCCTGTTTGGATAACTGGTGTGATGGCTCAGGGAACCAACAGACTTCGACTCACACGAGGGCGGCAGTCCAAGTGAGTCACTCATCCCAGAACAGACCTGAGCTACAGGTAAAGATGCCTCAAGCCCATCAGCCTCAAGGTCGCTCTCTGCCCCGTAACCGTCGTCTGACCTTTGATCCCCAGCCGTAGCGAACGGACACTTCTCCGCGTGGTAGCGCTTGTCTGAAGGATCTGATGTGACTCCGAACAGAGACACGGTGTTTAGACAAGTCACACACTTGATGAAAGAACCATCTCCGACGACCGAAAAACCCGATTTTGCTAGTGAACTCGGTAACACTGGCGTTTTTTGATAGGCGACAAAACGAAATGTCGCAAGTCTCCTCAAAGAATCTAGTAAAAAAATGTCGTCGAGGTTGGTTCTCTCACAGAATTCATCCGTTCCAGCCATCACACTAGATGAAGTTAAATCCTTACGATCATGGTACTGCTGGTAGCTGTTAAATACTGTACTTTGAAAACCTCTTTTGAGAACAATGCACTTAACGTTTCCAAATACATGACTGCCATTTTTTAATTAGTCAGTTTCTAACAATGTCAATTATATGAATTGAGGGATATCTGGCTAAAACTTGCTCAGTAGAACACGTGAATATAGTCTTTAAAGCAGCAAAGCAAAAAAGTTAGGAAAAAAACCTCTTCTGGATTTGGCCAAATATTTTACAAGAAAAAAATGTATTAGGGGTGTTTTTTTCTAATACACAAATATATGATATATAAATCTGAAAGTAATTAGCTCCAGGAAGAGAACCTTATTTCCTCTTTTGTTAAGGGTGATAATAGTGTTGAGAATGAAATCCTTTCCTATGAAGACAGTGCCAGTGAAGGATAATATGGCTGTAGTTAAATCTTTCCCTGAAAACAAATATACACATTTCATAATTTAAATATGTATGCATACATTTTAGAAAAATTTGACAAACAAATTATTTTAAATAACATTGAAAAAATTCCGTTTTACTTTATATTGTGCCACTAGCTAAAACACAAGTAAAACGGAGTGTTGGTGCCTGGTGAGGTATTGATGAGAGAATCATAAGACGATTATATTGCTATCTTAGAAAATCCGTAGTTACCAAATGTCTATTGAAGAATTATATTACTTCTTAAGGCGATGATCAACATTTTTATTTTTATTTTTATTTGTTAAAAGCTAAAATAACGTTTTATAGAAAAGTGTAACTTTGTACGAGATTAATGAATTTCTGTTGAAGTAAACAAACAAACAAAAATGTATAAAAACCTTTTTTTAATAAAAAAAGTGTTAAGAGGGCATACAAATCTTGAAATGGACATGAAACTTTACATACACCAAAGATCCGTACATGCAGAGCAAACTAAAATTAAAATATTTACATTGAATGAGGAATTCACTTATCTAGATAGTGGAGTGTATAAATACAGTATAATGGTAGTTCTTTGTGTGTGTTTGCCACTCATTGAATCCGTTAATGCTTTGTTAGAAACATTACTAAACGTGTTATTTTTCTTTACATTGTTTTTAACGATTTGGGTTAAGTTAAGACTTAATAAACTAAAATAATTGGTTCCTCACTTCACTCCATCCGTATGTGATCCGGTTAGTTTCCCCGTAGGTACTTGTCCCATGCACCAGCGGAGAGGTCCGGATCTTGCACAGGGTCCATACGACTACGAGTCTTACGAGATGATTCACTGGGAACAAATATGTCGTGAGACAAGTTTTATGTTGCTCGATTAGGATTTCGGAAACATTGTGTATTTGGAATAAATCATTTCACTCTTAGCTGTATTTACACCAAGAAACACAAACATTTTTTGAAATAAACTATTTAATAAACTATATAATATCAATTGCGTAAGGTTTAAAGTCTCGACTAAAGAACTGAGATACGAACTGGAGAATATTCGAAACTGACAAGAGTAACACCATTAGTTAAATCATTAAACCTTGAAACACTAGAGGATAGAAGAACCAAGAGCAAAGTAGTAATCATACATAAAGCAATTAATTCTAATTTAGAAATACAACACAAAGATAACTTAATACAACCCTCAGATAGACATAAGGATAAAAACACCTTTCTTATTCCGTATGCAAGAACAAACACATACAAGTTTTCCTTCTTCCCGTCCGGAATTCGGGCGTGGAATGGGTTGCCTGAAGAATCCAGGAAAACCAACACTTTATCAACATTTAAATCTCTAATAAAAATGCAGGACTAAACACAAACCATAGATAAGCGTAGGACGCAATAATCTTCTGTATAGAAGGAGCGTCTGTAAACAGATAAGATAAGATAAGATAAGATAAGATAAGATAAGATAAGATAAGATAAGATAAGATAAGATAAGATAAGATAAGATAAGATAAGATAAGTGATGACACAGTTTACGTCCTTCCCCGCATTGAACAAAGTAGGGGCGGGGCAAGGGCGGCGGGGGAGTGCTGTGTTAAGGCGATGTTCATTGGCCCAGCCCAGCAGATGGCACAGGTTGGCCAGGTACAAGTACTAGCCAAGGTTTTCAGATAAAATCTGAAGCCTTTCAGAATACAGATGTTCGTTATTTATTGGTCACAATAAAGGTAACCTCAGAAATTATTAGGCTTAAACTTAAATCCAGACCAGGTTAAATATATTTTTTAATGCTTCATTTGGACTTGAATCGACTAACTTCGGTGACCAGACATATGCGCACAAGACAATCGCGCACACGACAAATGCGCACAGACAATTCCGCAATGACACAAATGCGCACAGGACAAACGCGAACACCGATAGTTGCACACACGGACAATGGCGCACACCGACAAATGCGGACACCGACAATCGCGCACAGTGATAAATGCGAACGGCTATATAAGCGCACAGTGACAAACGCGCAAATTGAAAGTTATATATATATTATTTACTTTAAAATATATTTAAATCTAATAATTTAGTTTGATTGCAACTAATTATAAGCATAGTAGTCGGTGGAGGAGAGCAAAATGAACTGATAATTATGTATGAGACTGAGACAACACAGATGATGTATTTACCTTTAAAAAGAATTATGAAAAAATAATAGATCGAGTTC
This sequence comes from Ampullaceana balthica, assembly GCA_944989445.1. Taxonomy (NCBI): domain Eukaryota; kingdom Metazoa; phylum Mollusca; class Gastropoda; family Lymnaeidae; genus Ampullaceana; species Ampullaceana balthica. The sequence continues at coordinate 1,969,753 of CALYLW010000061.1, forward strand.
GAGGGAAAAAAAATTTACTGAGAAAATAAGGAAAGTTAATGAACTTAAATACTCCGACTCTAAATGACTAAATGATAAATGCTTTGATTTTATACTAATACTCATACTATTACTATACTTTCTTCACCTTTCCAGTCTTATTTTGGTAACATAAAAAAATATCAATACATGTATTTTGATATAGTTAAATATATTCATACTAGATTGTTCCGGGGCGCCGTGGCGCCTTCGGCGCCCACTTCTTTTAGGGCGCCTACGGCGCCCACCTTATTCATAAGCAAAAATTAAACTTGCTGAAATGTTCACAAAGTATTTTTATAGGGGCCGTCCATAAAGTACGCCACTTTTTTTGTCAAAACCCCAAGTAACTTATCCTTGTTTGATAAATACGAAATATTAAACTTCCTGAAATGTACACAAAGTATTTTATAATTATAAATCATCAAATCCTATTTTTACATCGTTCCCTTTTTCCAAAATTAAGATATAAGCTAAAGCAATGACGTCATATAATATATTTTTTACAGCGCGTCTTTAATTTGTAATTAATTTGCACACCTTTTGATGCACACCTTGTGTTAAATATAAGATCAACCAATGACGTCATATTAAATATTTTTACAGCGCTAATCACCACACGATTTTTTAAAACTGCTATAGACTGTTGTACATCATCAGCGTTCCACATCCAATGAGTGAGCCACTTGGGCTTTTATATTATTTATATGTTACCCCTTTACTTACAGTAGCCGTAACCATTATAGAGGTTAGAAGGATGATTTATTTTTTTGGTAAAGCTTATTTATACGTATGTTTTTTTCAAAATGATGTGTTATAATATATTATGTATATTTTAAGCCTATATTAGACATTATTATAAAAAAATACAAATTATTTTATATTGCCAAGTCGACTAATAAAATATAACAAAATTTAACTTATTAATGGAAAATATTGGTCAATCATAGATGTTCAAAGAATTAGTTGAAGTTAAAATTACATTTAAATATGTCTGTTTAGTGTTCCTAAATTTAATATTTTAAATGATGAAGCTATTGAAAATTATTTCTACAAAACTGGAGTGTAAAAGTTTTACAAGGATAAAATATTGTAACTAAATAATAATTTTTCATTCTCCTAGCTAAGTAATGAAATTTTCAAGAAAACAAAGTGACAAATTTTAACCTTTTTTGGGTTTTCAATATCTCTACCTTTTGCTCTTTAAAATACAAAAAATTTGCTTATTTACAGAACAAAAAAAAACAATGATGAATACTTTTATTACCTATATTAATATTATGAGAAAAACTTGTAAAAAAATAAAATAAAAATAAAATAGTATTGAAATGTTGCATCTTTTATAATCAATTTGTTTAGCACTCTACGAGCATCATTTAAGAGATTACTTAGTATTATTGAACTAAAAATATATAAAATGTATAAAGACAAGGTTTCCATTCTTTTCTTCAAAAGAAAAAGTTGATAAGACCAAACCAAGTTTCATATTTTTTAAAAAATCTCATGATTTCTCACATTATATTGTGTATACACTGTGTGGATGCTTTACATTTTTAAGCCAACCATAGTTATTTACTGTTATAATACTCTCTAGTCAGCACTTAAAAATTATATCATGTTGATGAGTGCATGGATATATTTTTGTATTTCATATTTTCAAGAAAAAGTAAAACGTTAATATGGAAGCACTGGATCACTGGTGCTTAATGAGTTACTAGATCTGAATAAATACGTTTGACAGAAGGAAATCTGATAATTTTTGGAAATGATGATAAAGGTAATAGAAATAGCCTTAAATTTTGCCTATGGTAGTTTAAAGCTTGACTGCCTTACCAATTGAAAAAGATTTGTGTCAATCTCAAAATATTGATAATCAGACCCTTAATAAGGTAATAGTCTACTAGTGTTACTATTAATATAAATAACTAAGAATAGGCTACTAAAATTACTAGTATTATTTACATTACATGATAAATCTACTGTTTATATTTAAAAGAGGTGTCGAAAGAAGAAAACATCGAAAAAATGTTGATGCTTGTTTATTGTACTAATTAAAAATTTTCAAGTGGGTACTTCAATGCCGATTTGTCAAATACCTTAAGAAGATGAAAACTTCAAGCATTGCCACTTCTATTCTTATAGACTATAGGCATTTCTAGCTTTTATAAATATTCTTATTTTGAACTATTTGCAAAAAGTATTAATATTATGCCTAATACAATAGCTTTTTTGGCCATTCCAAAATAAAATATTGTTCCCCCTTATAGCCATGGCATGTGATTACTGTGAACACTGCGTTTCTTGCCAATACGTTCTTAGCAAAACATAGGATGCAAAAATCTTCTGTATAGGCATAGGAGTTGCTTCGAGACAAATAAGAAATATTAAGAATGTAACTTAATGAAATCAGATACAACAAAAACTTTTTACAATTTAATGCATGTCCCTAAAATGCAAAGACGAAAAACACTTCCTTGCATTTAAATAATAAACAACATAGATTAACAAATAAAAAACAGTGAGAATCGAGAATTTCTGACACATTCGAAAATAAACAATATTATTTCCCAAATATAAATTTTAACTTTAATAAACAATATTATTTTGTTACATTCAACTATTATAATAAATTAGTATATAATAAGAAAACCCCGTAAAAAAACAAGTTTTTTACTATAAATCCTTTATGTACGAGAAGAATTTAAAAGAATATTCATTATAATACGCAGCGCCAGACCATCCAGAAATACAAAATTGCAGTTGTGTCGTAAAACATGTTTAATATAATGCGCACCGATCAGGAATATGTTTATAAAAAGAGCTGTCAATAAAATACGCACCTTATTGCGCGACAGAAAGGTTGTTCAATATAACACGCACCGCGACGCTCTATCTCAAAAAAATAGCATGATACATAGGAATAAAAAAAATAATCTAAAAAATCAATAATTTAATTACGGTACATGCGATCGATCTGAAATTTTGATACATTGTTTTTATCATCGGTACGAAACTGCCTGCAAAATTTCAGCTCGCTATCTTGCGAGCAAGTGGGTTAAAAATCGATCAAAAGTTTTGGCGACAAGCAAGCAAGCAAGCAAGCAAGCAAGCAAGGTCCGCCGCAGACACCACGAGTTAATATAAAGGATTTAAAAATACAGTGCAGTATTTATGTTAAATACCAACTGAACTCATTATATTCTTAAAATTGTCAAATTAAGATTTACCATTTGCGCGTTTGTCACTGTGCGCTTATATAGCCGTTCGCATTTATCCCTGTGCGCGATTGTCGGTGTCCGCTTTTGTCGGTGTGCGCCATTGTCCGTGTGCGCAACTAATGGTGTTCGCGTTTGTCCTGTGCGCATTTGTGTCATTGCGGAATTGTCTGTGCACGTTTGTCGTGCGCGCGATTGTCTTGTGCGCGTTTGTCATGCTAAAGGGAAATAACTTTATGCATTTACCAAAGCTGATATATATATATTTTTGTTACTTGCACAAAAAATTACTTTATTGTTCGAGAGGATCAAATTTGCAGACTAAGTCGAAACCAAGTAAAATTATTTTTTTAATAGAATTTTTTTTTCTGGTTAGCATGCCTTGATATTGACAGTGAGTATCTATGCACTAGCTGCACAGGAAAATTGCTCAATTTTGTTATCATGCATCTTAAAGGCTGGTGAATTACGGCTAGATAGCGGTGACAGCACAGCATAATTATTATTTTTTTAATTTTATTTTAATAATTAACTTCAAAACTTGTATCTCTAAAGGGAGTTGATGGATGTTAAGTTTCAGTTATACGATTGCGTCGTGTTGACTCTGCACACTCGATCACTCTGTCTTTCACATCACAAGTCCGACTCCAGTGTTATAATATGTTCTTTTTCACATTTGTTTACTGTTATGTAAATACTATCATAGAAATCCGACCCGTAACATCAGAACTACACTGTTTGTCCATTAGCTGCAGATCTATCCGCATACTAGTTAGTATTCACGGCTGGTTCCACTATTCTGTTTACACAAGTAATTATCGCGAGCATCTATCCTCGCAACTGACCACACTGCCAAGGCAACACTCAACAGTACTCTGCCCCTAGTCTCCTGGGCTATGTCCTCTATCGACCCCTGCCCAACACACACACACTCGTGATCAGAGTTCGTAATAATACTTCACGTGTGAACTCGGGTTCCACTCATGTGACAAGGCTTTAACCCACAATGATTCTCATACGCCTGTCAATGGACACAGGACGACATTTCCCCCTGGTTTTGTGCTCCTTTTGAATAATCTGTACCAAGATTATGGAGTAGTCTTCCGAAATTGTTGAAGGATTGTGACACAAATAATTTAAGAAATAAACAAATAAATTATGAATTTGTTTTAATTAAGAGAGCATTTGAGCATCAGAGCGTGACAAGACAAGCGTACTTGAATAGCATGGTCATTAAGTGCTATAGAATCATAGAAGAAAACCATCATCATCATGGGTTTAATAAAGGAGTGAGGGAAAAAAAGCAGGGGGTTACGACATCCTTTTTTAAACAAATGAATACAATAAATTATTTGCGCACATTAATTTTAAAGTTAGAAACACTCACAATTTAGAATGTGTACTTTGACCTGTAGCCATGAGAATGTTACTAGTTACACCAAAATGATATAGAAACATCGACACTTTTATTTTTCGAAAGCAACACACACTTACATGTCATAGACAACCCGTAGTTACAATCGTTACAACCGCTGACAACCTAAACCCCAATATAACAAAATCATGAGCTAAAAGCAGTGTCTTATCAGTTGTTTCTTGCTAACACCGCCCCGCTTCATGGAAACCAAACAAAATATTAGGCCTTTAAAAATTGTATTCGATCCATTATTGATTGCTAAATTGCCTTTACTTTAATTGTAGAATGTTTTTAAAAAACATATTACGCATCATCAGTATTTGCATTTGTTAACATCTTATTTAGATATTTTATTGAGTGAATAATTGGTGTGGTTCTTTGTATTTTTAATTGCATTTTTGTGTGTTAATATTTATTGTTTTAGCAGCTTTTGTTGACCAGTTGCCAGGAATCGGGAAGTAACTAATCGGGAATACCCCAAATTACTTGTTGGCTTTAGAACATTTACATTTAGATTGTTCCCTTATATTTATATATTAATACAATACCATAAATAATTCAATCTTATAATCATACAATACACGTTAGTGATAGTTAAAAATTCTAAATCTTCAAATACATGGTTTAGATTTAACAGAAACCCAGCCCCTTTTTTTCCACATATTTTTAACAACGTTGTTGGTTTGTTTCAATTTCATTTTCAAATTTGAATTAAGACTAACACTTTTTATTTTAAAAAGCGTATATTTGTGCTTAATTAAATAAAAGTGGTATTTTTGGACATATCACACAAAAATATCAATGATTTATAAGATTTGATGATTTTATATTCACCTCAATGTAAAAACAACTTGAAAAATTCGTATTTTAACAGGATATAATTTGTCATTGGACGTACACGACAAATAATTTTGGAAATTCCTGCTTTGATTTATTAACTTGCCTAAAAGGTATTTGGATAAAGAGTTTTTCGCATGTATTGCTTAAAATATTTTTATTTCCACAATTTTAATGATACTATTGTATGTCAAAATGAACTCGTTTGAACAAACGGTAAATTTTAAATAATTCAATTATTTTTTTTAAAGGGAGCTTGTAGTAATTTAGTTTAATTGTGAACTTTGTGCTTCAAACCGATCTGTTGTAGCAACAAGTTACGTCGAAGGAACACTGGTCAACATATTTTGGAACATCTTTAATCCTTACTGGGTTAAAATAAAAGAAAAATATGTATGTAACTATAAAATAAGAATTAAAATTATATTTAAATTAGGGCTGTTATCGATTAATTTAAATTTAATCGTTAACTTTTGAAAAATTATCGATTAATTATCGATAATTTCGATTAAAACCAAAAATAGAAATTTATGACGTCATTAAAATGAACATATCTCACGGACATTGAAAATTAAGAATATTTTGAACTAAATTTCATGACAATGTGTTGATACTTGATTTGTGCTGAAGGTGGTACGTCAGCGATGTATTTGGCCTTTAAAAGATAATTGTTTATGGCAGTGAACACAGTAAACGTTTTCACCATATTCGACTTTGCCATCCGCAGTTAGCTTAAAAACAACATATTTGCTCAACTTTGTAGTTATATGTTTAAATGTAACTGCGCTGATGCTGTCAGCAGGGGCGTCGTAACGCATAGGCCCGTTGGGCATTTGCCCGGGGGCCCACGAGCATATGGGCCCCATGGGAATATGTTAATTTATATATATTATGTATATTCATTTTTTATTCCCTCGGGGGAAGGGCCCAACACTATTTCTTTGCCCGGGGGCCCAAAATGATGTAAAGACGGCTCTGGCTGTCAGCAATTTTTAAGTTGACGTCTGCCGGTCAACATATGTTAATAAAATAAATTTTAATATTACGCGGGAGATGTTTGTACGTAAAAAAAAATATATAAATTATTATTAATTATTAATAATTTATTCTTTATTACTAAAATTTTAAAAAAATATTTTAAATATTTTCTTAAATTTTAATCGAATTTTATCTACTAAAATTATTTTAATCGATATTTAATCGATAATTATTTTAACGATTAATCGAGAAATTAATCGATAATTTCCGCAGCCCTAATTTAAATGTATTGTTTTTGGAAAGATAAATAAAATTTTCTGTATCACAATAAAATGTGTAAAGTCGACTTCCAAAGTTTCGGTGGTCCATCAAACTATGACCTTATAATTATAACTGGTCCGAAGGCCTTGCGTTGCATGTCGTAATTTAATAAACCAGTGTGCTTGCAAGCGGTATAGGGCGGTTTAGTGTCATAATGGACATGTCAGAAAAGTACACAGCTGGCCTCTGTGCCCAGTCGGTGACTTACACTCGACTCGGTCTCAGGTTACAGATGGTGGAATCAGTACGATCGGTCTGGCGCGCGGAACTCGGCCATCACTTTACACCGTGACGTTCTAAACACTAGGTTCGGGATACAAGGGTCTTGTCCCTCTTCTGTCCCCGTGAATGTCTGAGGCCCCTGCACCAGGTCAAAGCTGCGTTCAATAGGCGGTGACGGCTGCGGTCGGCACGCCACGCCCTCGGTGATGGCCAAGCAACGGCGATATGTTGCAAACAAGACAACACCAGAACTATTGGAGAGAGAGAGAGAGAGAGAGAGAGAGAGAGGGAGAGAGACAGAGAGGGAGAAAGGACAGAGAGAGAGAGATAGAAGTAGGTATGTGGCGAACAAGACAACACCACAACTATTGGAGAGAGAGGGAGAGACACACACACAGAGAGAGAGAGAGAGAGAGAGAGAGAGAGGGAGAGAGAGAGAGAGAGAAAGGATAGGATCTATCTTTCTGTTAGATTTGAGGCGTTGAGTTAGCGCCTCTATGAGGGCATATCACATCAAACTCTGTAATTTCTCTCTCTTTGTCTCTCTATTCCCCCCTCTCTCTCTCTCTCTCTCTCTTTAAGTGTATATTTGTGATCAATTAAATAAAATTGATATATTTGTAACATGTTATACAATTATATCAATGACTCAAAAGATTTGGTTTTTTATATTCACCTCTATGTAGTTAAAACTTTAAAAAATTAGTATTAGAATTGTTTAACAGGATACCTTTTGACACACGGATAATTTAGAAAATTCCCACTATTATTTATTAACTTACATATTCAGGGTTTTGGATGAAGGGTATTTAGCATGTGTTGCTTAAATATTTTTATTTTAAAAAAAATATCGATGCCATTATATCTTTCAAAGTGAAATCCTTCTATTCTAAATGATAAAAGTATAAGGACTAATTTCCCCCCTTTTTTTTAAAAGCCCTAAACAGGAATCTGCTCAGTTTAGGAAAGAACTAAACCCATTTCACGAATTTGCAAACCATTTCAGAACGGTAAATTTTAATATACATGTAATTCTATTTTTTTTAAAAAGGAAACTTGAAGTTTAATTGGCCCTTTGTGCTTGAAACTGAAATATCGTAGCAACAAGTTATGTCAAACGAACACTGGTCAACATATTTTGGAACATCTTTAATCCTTACCGGGTTAAAATAAAATACAAATATTTGTGTAAATATAAACTAAAAATAAACATTATTTTTTCTAAAAAACCGTTTTTGGTTTTTAAAAAAAAACGGAGTGATTATTCACACAGCTGTGGGAATATTGTCCAGCAATATTCACACAGTCGCGCATGCGCATTGGTGTCCATTTGAATGAGGAATATTTATATTATTAAAAAATGCGTGGTAAGCGTGAGCGTCGCTAGAGGAGTGGTTAGGAACAGTATTGGCTATTCATTTTTGATGGTGGGTCGAACCCCTGAGCAGTCAGTGATATTTTTTTTTAAATTTAAAACCACAAGGAAGGTGCTTGCAGATTGTATTACTTATTTTTATGAAATTCCCACAAACATTGTGTTATATTATCTTTCGCCTTTAACCCATGAAAACAATGAGTTTGTTTATGTGTGGTTTGTGTTGAATCATGGTTGAATGTAATTGCATTTAGATGATATAGATTTTCAGACATTGAGTGACATAGCTTAATGACATTGGTACTTTTCAGATTTAGTACACACATTCTTAATCCTAAGGTGAAGCATTCATGCTATATATATTATATTATATATTATCATATATATATATTTATATATATTGCTGTGTTTATATATATAAATATACTTTGCTTTTATATACTCTATATACTATAACAATTACAATTTTGAAAAAAAAAGGTTTTTTATACCAACTACTAGTTTTAGGAATAATAATATAGCCTACTATGAGTTAGTATACAGTTTTGTCCAACTATATGAATTCTTTTCAAGATGAATGCAAGTTAATAAAGTTCATGAAATATAGAATGAAAATATGAAGTTAAATGCAATGGATCTATTAAAAATAGTTTTAGAACAGTTAAATAAATCCATGGTATTTTGGTATGCAGGTCCGCACAGATTCTTGTTCAAATTGATTGCAAATAAAATATTCCAATCACTTGAAGTTGAAGGATGGTTAAAATGACAAAATATTTTTATACCCTACACCAACACATCTATAGCTGTCAATGAGCAATGCTACATAAATAACTATCAGTAATAAATGAGATATTCCCATATAAATATATTACATTGGGGCCGTCCATAAAGTACGTCACGCTTCAGAGGGGGGGAGGGGGTGTAAGAAAGTGTGACAGGGGGAGGGGGGGTCCATCCATGTGTGACGTCACGCTGTTTTATATTAAATTTTGATTATTTTGTTAATAAAAAACAAAATTTTTGGTCGAAAGTGTGACGTGCTTAAGGGGGGGGTGCGAGATGTGTGACAATTTGTGACAGGGGGGGGGGTTAAAAATTGTCAAAAATAGCGTGACGTACTTTATGGATGGCCCCATTATCAAACGGTTGGGGGGGGTGGGGGGGGGTAGAAAATGTCACTTTATGACTGGCTTCAAAAGATAGCAAAATGACCGGTACTAAAATTAGGGGCCATTGATTAAATGACGTCACGCACCTAAAAAAGGGGGGAGGCGGTTAAGTGTTGAAGAAATGAGGCGTCACAACAAAAAGCGCAACTTCAAATAAAACTTAAATATTGGATTGCTTACAATTTATTTATTGAAGTTTTACGTGGATTCACGAGTGTTACGATATTAGAGTGCAGACTTAAACATACATAATTAATGATACTTACATAACAAAAAAGTTACTTGAAAAATGCTCAGTTTTAAATAGAAAAAAAAACTATAAATATATTTAATTTCCATATCAATGTCATTATCATATGATGAAAGGGGATGGCTAGAAAACGTCCAGTCATTTGATGACTGACTTCAACAAATAGCAAAATGACGGGTACTAAGATTAGACGTAATAACTACACACAAATTTTCAGTAATCGAATATTTTTCTCAAACTCAAAAGGTTAACTTAACACAAAGACAAAAACAATTAAATTTTATTATTACAACTATTAATAATACTTTAACTTTAAATGGCCCCATGCCCATTCTTCTATGAAATATTTTGATAATCGTAATGAATAATGATGTTCATGTATAGCCTATTCTACTATAGGCTATAAATTATTAATAAGCCTAATTATAATTTACGAATTAAATACAATAGGCTTTAGCTATTAATAGGCCTACTATTAGCCTATCGACTTATAGTTATAGACTATAGATTAGTATGCTTTTAATTTTAAGTCACTATAACTATAACTGTAACATATTTTTTGTTGCTGTTTGAATAACGCTGGACAATATTCCCACAGCTGTGTGAATAACGCTTGCCAAAAAAAAATAATTCAAAATGACAATAAAATGGTGCAGAGTCGACTTCCAAAGTTTCGGTGGTCTATCGAACAATGGCCAATGGCTTTATAAAACTCGACCAATGGCCGTGCATGGTGCGTTGCATATCGTTCATCATATTAACTAGTGTGCTTACAGGCGGTATTGGGTGGTTTTGTGTCATGATGGACATGCCAAACAAGTACCGAAGTGGGTAGACACCGCGCAATGCGCGGCATCCACTGTAAAGCTTGGGTGTCGCGTAAACGTGACGTCACATTCTGCTCTTACTACTTTATAAGATTTTTAAAAAATTCATACGGTACATGAACTTCTGTGGTCTCACGGTTAGGACATTAGATTCTTGAACTCTAGGTGTCAGGAGGAGGTTCGAGTTTCGTTTGAGTCTTTTTTTTTAAAAAAAAGTTTCAGTTTTAGGGTCTGGGTTAGGTTTAGTTGTCTATTTTTTAAATTAAAATAGAAAAAGAGTTTCGTTTGAGTCTTTTTTTTTAAGGTTGTAGTTTCAGTTTTAGGGTCTGGGTTAGGTTTAGTTGTCTATTTTTTAAATTAAATTAAATTAAATAGAAAAAACAACAAATATAATATAGCAACCAAAAATATGATTTATCGAGCGCACCGTTCTCTTTGCTTTTACCAAATTAATTTTAAAATCATAAATCTTTTAAAAAATAAATTTTAAGCTATTAAGGTGGACTGGGTATACCAAAATAAACAGTGTAGGCTGAGTAATGCGCGCCATCCACCCTCCACAATCTAGACTGCGTAATGCGTGTCATCCACCCAACTGAGTGGACACCGCGCGTTACGTGGTGTCTACCATCGGCCAACAAGTACACAGCTCGCCTCTGTGCCCAGTCGGCCTCAGGTCACAGATGGTGGAATCAGTACGATTGGTCTGACGCGCGGAACACGGCCCTCACGACACACCGCGACGCCCCAGACCCTAAGTATGGGATGGCCCCTCATCTGTCCCCGGGAATGTCCGAGACCGATGCACCAGGTTAAAGCTGCCTTGAAGAGGCGGTGACGGCCGAGGTCGGCAAGCCCCGCCCCCGACGATGACCAAATCGACAGTGGTATGTGGCGAACAAGACAACACGAGAACTATTGGAGAGAGAGAGAAAGGGAGATAGAGAGAGAGAAAGGGAGATAGAGAGAGAGAAAGGGAGATAGAGAGAGAGAAAGGGAGATAGAGAGAGAGAAAGGGAGATAGAGAGAGAGAAAGGGAGATAGAGAGAGAGAAAGGGAGATAGAGAGAGAGAAAGGGAGATAGAGAGAGAGAAAGGGAGATAGAGAGAGAGAAAGGGAGATAGAGAGAGAGAAAGGGAGATAGAGAGAGAGTAATTACCGAGGTTGACGTGATCTGCCATCATAGAGGCGCTAACTCAATGCCTAAATATAACAAAATGTGTGTTGAAAAAACAATACCATACCATCTCCCTTACATTATCAGTCAGTTCTGTGGTTTAACATTAGATTTAACATACTATTTAACATAGGGTTTTAAATGGGGGTGGTCAAGTCTCAGTGAAACAGGACCTTCCCCGTGGTTTAAGGGCGTCCTTGTGTCATGTCATGTAACTAAATTGTCTAAATGAGCTGGGTGGACTCAGGTACACCTTTAAACTACCTGCCATTAGTTGTCCCCAAGCCCTTCCCCCCCCCCGCCACAAGCTCTGATGGGTTATGGTATTAGTCAAGGGAAAAAGCAATGGAGCCATAAACATAGACATAACAATATTGAACGTGGTCACAAAATAAATAGAAGAATAAGAAAAATATAATGCTTTTTTTCGACTTTACTGTATTAAAATGTCATATCTTATGGCAACATCTGTACATTTAAGTCAAAATAGATTTTTAAATGAATTTTACCATATATTTTCTAGGTTCGCAATGACGTTAATGCCAGAAACTCATTTTGAGAAAATGCACCGTAGTAAATAAGACTTGCGTGTCATTTTCAGTCTAGTGTAACGGGGAAGACGAGAGGAATAGAAGCAACATCATTATATGTAAATAGAAATAATAAAAGATAATAAAAATTTGTCTAAATTTGATCATTTTTATTAACCACGTTTTATTAACTCGCTTTCGTTCCTGTGGATTTGTTTGTTTGTCTGTCCACAATTTTTCAAATCTGCCAACGTAAAATTAAACCATTTCTGATGGTCCTAGAGATCTCAAAAATTTACAACAGATAGATCTTGGATGACAATACATTGCATCAAAATTTCAGATCGATCGAATGTCCCGTAATTAAATTAATGAATTTATTAGTTTATCTTTATATAAGCATCTGTACCCGCTTGCCGTAGTTTTATTTCACGTGGCGAGTTCACCCCGTGACCTCATCGCTTTGTTATTTAACGTTGAGCGGGCGCTGATGAGGTGTTTGGTAAAATAAATAGAGGTAAAAAAATATTAAAAAAACCAGGTTTTTATTAGTGGATTAAAAAGAATAAAATAAATAAAGGTAAAAAAATAATTTTTAAAAACCACGTTTTCATAAAAAAGAAGAAAATAATTTAAAACTTTTAAGTTCAAGTACTTCGATTTAATATGACTAAAAACGTGGGGCGGGTGTTTGGTATAAAAATTAAAGATTTCTAATTTAGAAGGTAAAAGAGAGATCTATAAGTGAGAGAATGAGTGAACCGCATATGTTAAATCTCATAAGCGCCCGCCCCACATTATTAGTCATATTAAATCGAAGTACTCGAACTTATAAGATTTAAATTATTTTCTTCTTTTTAGTCCACTTATGAAAACGTGGTTTTTAAAAATTATTTTTTTACCTTTATTTATTAATATTATGCTTATAATACAGTCCTATTTTAAAGTGGCATTTCAGTTTAATTATGTAGATTGTAGATGAACAGGAAGTCAGACAGACAGAAAATAGATAGATAGATAGATAGATAGATAGATAGATAGATAGATAGATAGATAGATAGATAGATAGATAGATAGATAGATAGATAGATAGATAGATAGATAGATAGATAGATAGATAGATAGATAGATAGATAGATAGATAGATAGATAGATAGATAGATAGATAGATAGATAGATAGATAGATAGATAGATAGATAGATAGATAGATAGATAGATAGATAGATAGATAGATACATAGATACATAGATACATAGATACATAGATACATAGATAGATAGATAGATTCATACAGACATAGATATGGTACCTTGAAAACATGTCCTCTTTTGCAGTTTTTTATATTCCTTTTTATGTCTGTCGCTGCCGACGCATCCACTTTAACTTCACCTTCTGATGTGTAGAGTCTGTCTTTAACTTTATGTTCTGTTCATAGAAAACTTAAACATAAGTTTGCAAATGAACAAAGCATTATACAATTTTATTACGTCTTAAGATCGTGAATTTGACCGTGTGTAAATCTTATGTCATGCAACGTATAAGGTGTGCTATAAAGGCACACATAAATTATGTCCTTGTTCAGTCATGATATTGGCATTTGAATTCTCCATTTTGGCGCCTTTTATTTTTTAATTAGATTAATTCAAACTAGTTTTATCAGCAGGTCTACGAAAAAATATATGTAACTGAATAGCAAATCAATTTTTTTTATTGACATCTTTTTTGGTAATTACTGTTAGTAGTAAATGTGACGGAAAAGAACTGTTCTTTTGAAGAAGTACCTTAATGTTGAAAGTAATAATAAGTATTTTTTTTAAATTTTAATTTCTTTAATAAATATTTACTCTTATAATAATAAAATACATTAATTTTTCAACTTTGTTAGAAGAAACATTTTATTGAATTATGGACAAACTAGTTACTCACTCTATCCAAAATTTGTCTCAGACTTTTTTGGTGGCAGTTAGAAATGAATTTTAATGATTTTAATTTCTATGTCTGTTTATTTGCTGTGCACCCAGATACTCTGAGTCTGAGCGCCAAAGTAGAAGACATTAACTGCACACACACACAAAAAAAAACAACTAAAAAAATTAATAATAATAAAATAAAATAAAAAAAAATAAAAAAATAAAACAGACATTTTTATTGTATTTTTAATGATTGAATTTTTAACGGATTTAGACATGACACAATGATTGTATCACAGTTTGAACTCTTGACTTCTTATCTACGCAGTAAACTTGTCAACAAAATGCCTCAAGGAGAGCTATAAATTCCGATCTGGTAAGGTAAGGCTGTCTAAGTCTTCAAACTTCTTAAAATTTAAATGTTCTCTTCTTCAACCTAAAACATTTCGAGTTTAACTCAGCTTGTGCCATTCAATAGAATCCTCCTACACCCCTTAAGAAAAAAAAATGTATCATAACCATGGTAACCCAAATGAATATTTGGAGGGAACACATATAACTCTTCTCATTTTATGGAAAAGGAATGATTTTTTGCTTATTTGATTTTTTTTCAAGATTTGTCATTTAATCCGTGACTAAACCAGACTTTTAGACAGGTGTTGATAACGCTTCCCTTTTTATTTTCAATTTTTTGTTATGTGTTTGACTAGATTTTAAATATATATATATATATATATAATTCTCTTCATGGTGGGACCATGCGAGGGAAACTGCAAATATGTGCAACCGAGCATGACGAATGACCCTCGCTGGGGTCAACTAATCACTGTTGGCAAGCGTGGTGGGATGAAAAGGAGAAAAAAAGGGAGGGGGTGGGAGTGGGTGGCAACGGCAACAAAGCTCTTGCGTTTCACTTGCATTGTTCCTTCACAGAAACGTGAGATTCTTAGTGTACTGATTATCACGACCGCCTCATACGGGGAAGGTCCTGGGTTCAAGCCCCAGCGAAAACTTTTTTTTTAAATTTAAAAATTTCTGTTAGTGCCCGTTCTTTTACCCCTTTATTGCCAACACTAGCTGATCCGCAGCGTATCATACGCCACTAATGATTTAGTGACGGGTGAAGATTTCCTGAAAGACACAGTTGTCAAAATGGGGTGGGTTTGGGCAATCGACTGTGGGTGAATGAAAAGAATGAACTCTGGAAAGACCCGCGGCGTAGCATACGCCGCAGACTTGCTCATCATAGACATTGCAAAGAACGGTTGGGGGGCGGTGAGAGTACAGATACAAAAAGCAGCACTAAGTAAATAAAAAAAGTATAGACATGCACACTGAGGGTGTTGTTACCCGCCTCCAATTTAATTTTAATACTACCATCCCTTAAACATAAACTGTGATTGGCCGACCCTAGTGAGGGTTAGTCATATTTATGGCTGTTAATTGCGTGTTGTCTGCTGGAAACTGATTATCGATTATGTAACACCGATTTTAAACCGATTATCGTTTTATAGCTGACTTCATAGAAGTTAGGGGTGTACCGAATTTAGCCTGCAAATTTCTCGAAACCAACAATGAGTTGGCAGTCGCAACAGACGTTCACTCGCGTTGTTTTGATTTCTTCGTGCTGTATTTTGTGTCCGTTCTTTCTCTACTTTCTTTGCATTCTCCTTGAGCAAGTCTGCAGCGTATGCTACGCTGCGGGGCGTCTAGTTTATTATCAATGTTAGCTTTGTCGAACAAATCTAACTAGAAAATTCATTAAAAAAAAACACTGTGATGCTGAAAGAGTCTTTAAATTAATTGACGGATGAAAGGGAAAAAAGTCGGGATCACATTTTCATTTGGTCACGAGTAAGTTCAAAACAATTGAAACATGCCTTGTAAAATAAAGCCAATGAACAAAAAATATCAATCAGTCTCTTAACCATTGCTTGCCCGGATCTGATCTCCCTTGCCACCCAGTCTTACACCAGCCGGTCCTACGCCAGCTGG
Organism: Ampullaceana balthica; assembly: GCA_944989445.1. Classification (NCBI taxonomy): domain Eukaryota; kingdom Metazoa; phylum Mollusca; class Gastropoda; family Lymnaeidae; genus Ampullaceana; species Ampullaceana balthica. Next base: position 1,985,998 of record CALYLW010000061.1, read on the forward strand.
TTCTAAGCCAGCCAGTCCTACGCCAGCTGGTTCTAAGCCAGCAAGACCAACGCCAGCTGCTCCTAAGCCAGCCAGTGTTACGCCAGCTGGTCCTAAGCCAGCCAGTCTTACGCCAGCTGGGCCTAAGTCTACCCGCTTTGCGCATATTTCATAGCTACAACTTATCTTCTTAAATAAAAGTAAATCAATCAACCACATCCCCAAACAAATCACATAAACAAACGTCCCAATCAACCACACACACAAACACAGCCCCCTCCCCCATTATCACACGCACATTAAATGGAGCGTTTTTACTTTAAATATATATATATATATATATATATATTAGGGATCAGCCGGATGTGGTTTTTCACTATTTGCCGAATCCGGATAGTTTGGCCCTAATATTTGCCGGATCCGGATAGTTCCACATTTAAGTGTAAGAGCTAATAGGGTGTTCTTTACTACTTCACATCAAGTATTTAATACTATTTATTAAAATATTTATTATCCTACAAATGAAGAGAATCTGCTATCGACGTTGTTACATTGTCAAAGTCAACGATGAACATTTTACAATGAATTGAATGAACGAACTTTAACGAAGTTCAACTAACTGTGTAGTGTGTACCAAGCGAAAAGCGTTGTACTGAGTGTGTAGTGTGTACCAAATGAACAGTGTTGTACTGAGTGTGTTGTGTGTACCAAATGAACAGTGGTGTACTGAGTGTGTAGTGTGTACCAAGTGAACCGTGTTGTACTGAGTGTGTAGTGTGTACCAAGTGAACAGTTTTGTACTGAGTGTGTAGTGTGATGTACAAGTCGTGATCTATACAATAGAGCCATAATAAAACTGTTCTTTTATTCAGACAATTTAAGTTTAATATGCTGTTAGTTAACTTAGTTTGTTATCTTATGTAGTAAAGTAATATCTATGCTTGTAACTTTTTAACTTAATATATTTTTCTCGTATTGAAATTGATTCTTTTACTATATTTTGAGTAGATTTGAATGATTTGAATGGATCAACGCTTGTTAATTTGTTTATTTTGTTATATATTAATAATTTAATATATAACTTAATTTGTTACTTAACTTATTTTGTATAATTATTATATTCACAATAGACTAGAGTTTTAAAATTTATAAGACTGAATAAGATATAACACGTGAGACAAGCAACATTTTTATGTTTAAGTTCGCAAATCAAATCACAATTGCAACTGCCATTTAAAGTTCAACGGAAAAAAACAACAATGAATATAAAATTATTACAATGATATAACTTATATCATATACGTAAAATGTTTAAATTTGAATACTGAATTGAAAGTATTGAAAGATTGACTACTGTCAACGTACTAGTCAATGACAAAGAAATTAAAAACGAAAGCCAACTCTCAGCCTGTCCCAGTTTCCAAGGCTCCTGTTTAACTATATAGTTTATAGTATAAACTAATAATTACAAATTAACTTAAAATTATTATTTTTTAACATAAAATTATTATTTTTTAACATAAAATTATCATTTTGTACATAAAATTAATATATCAGCTATAACAATGAAAATAATTTAATGACATGAGTAAATAAAATAGTTACTAGTTAGTAAATTCCGGTTAAACATTGTGTTGTCGAAGAAAATTCTTGTTAAATGTACTGATTTCTGGTTATTGTTTTTTTACTTTTTAATATTTTATATATTTGTTTATAAAGTAATTAATATTAAATTAATTTAATTTTGAAAATTCTTTACTACATTGATATCCGGATACTATTCGGATCGCCATAGGTATTCGCCGAATCCGGATAGTGGCGAAAATCCCGATATTTGGTCCGGATATCCGGCATTCCGGATATTCAGCTGTCCCCTAACATATATATATTTGATTTATATTTTAAAATATAAAAAATAAACAGTTAAAGCAAACACCACATGTAATGAAGAATAGCATTTATCTTACTTTTGAAATTAAAAATCAAATATTGATCAACTTACTGAGAGCTATTTTAACATAATGTACCCTTGTGTCACGTGATCCAAGGGAATTAGATCAACGAATTCAGAAGGAAGTAGTAAGGGCTACCAGTGTTTATGCTACCAAAGTTACGTGCATGTTACAGATGTGTCATCAAGTGCTATGGGTTACTAACAAGTATACGGACCTAAACGTCATATTCTGAGCACGGGACAATGGAGTTCAATTGAAAGAACATACACATTCTTACACTTCCTGTACAGCGTCACTGTACGGATTCATTCCCAACATCTGTTTCATTTGCTACTTATAAATGAGATCACTAAGAAATGACGTCATACAGCAATGATTGCCAACTCTTGTCACAAGCTCCTTCGAAAATATTTTACTCTTCGATTGGTGTGTTAAAAATAACGCTTAGCTACGCTGTTACCAAGTAAAAAATCGATAAAAAGTCTTTATTTCCGAGAATTGCTTCATTCGGAAATATCCAATATGACTTAACTTTTTAAAAATTCAGTAGACTTTTTAAAAAAAAGATAATTCACTGGGCTTAAAACATCATTCCAACCAAAATGAAAAAAAAATACCAACACGCCTTTTAGTAAGTGGTACGTCTTTGACAATGTTTGCTGTTCATGCAAAGCAAAATCAAAATCATGCACTAATGTTATTTTTTTAAAGGTCACTTTTGGTTTATTGTACATTTGTTACTCTTATAAGCTTTTAATAAAAAGAGCACAAAAATTGAATTATTGCGGATGTTAAATGAAAATATAAGTATTATTAAGGTAGATCTTAACATTGTGTTAGCATAAATAGTATAAGTTCATTAACTGTATGATATATTAGATTAATGATCACCTTATCCAAACCTTAGAAACTTGTGCTTTCTGTTTCAATTACTTGCCAGGTAAGATTCGGAATACCAGTTATTACACATTCACATATACACTCAAACGATAGCATAGACACACAGATAAAATATAGATAAATATAAAGATAGATAGTTAGATAGATAGATAGATAGATAGATAGATAGATAGATAGATAGATAGATAGATAGATAGATAGATAGATAGATAGATAGATAGATAGATAGATACATACATAGATACATAGATACATAGATACATAGATAGATAGATAGATAGATAGATAGATAGATAGATAGATAGATAGATAGATAGATAGATAGATAGATAGATAGATAAATAGATAGATAGATAGATACATAGATACATAGATACATAGATACATAGATACATAGATAGATAGATAGATAGATAGATAGATAGATAGATAGATACATAGATACGTAGATACATAGATACATATATAGATAGATAGATAGATAGATAGATAGATAGATAGATAGATACGTAGATACATAGATACATATATAGATAGATAGATAGATAGATAGATAGATAGATAGATAGATAGATAGATAGATAGATAGATAGATAGATAGATAGATAGACAGACAGATAGAAAGATAGATAGATAGATATTAAATATATATATACACACACAAAGACTGTGCAGTTGTTGCTATGCACTTGATAGTGATGACGACATAGGTTATTGATATAAAGATTAGTAAGTGTGTGTATGTGGTGACATCAAGCTTTACAATTTTTTTTTAAAAAGCGACCTAATATAGAACTAAAAAGCGACACGTATGATTCTTGGATGAATCTTCAATTCAACATGGAATAAAAACTTCCGTTTATATATTTTTGTTAGTCTAGGCCGAGTATTCTAAAATATGTCCCGGAGAACATTTACAGTGCAGTATTTATTCGATTAAAATTTTAGAAGACAAAAACATAAATTATTTTGACTCAACAAGATGTCTTAGAATGTCACCGGAACTGTGGTTAAAATGATGATGTAAATGTAACATTTTTTTAAAAATGCTGACAGAACCTTTCAAAATGACCTTACTTACGTCTTCGAACCCTTTTGGGGTCAAATCCATGTATACGAATCCTATATCATATCTGTCATGTCCCGTCTATGTTCATTGCTTTCACTTGTATTCTCTAATTTGTGTATGTATCTGTCTCTATCAAGCGCCATCACATATTGTTGTGTGTCATTCTCTCTCTCTCAATTGAGATGCATGTATATATTGATATAATCATTGATATAATCATTGATATAATCTTCAATTTGTGTAAATACACATTTCTTTTGTAACGTTTAATTAAAAAATTTCAATATAAATTCTTTATCTAATTCTAATATGAAAATGACACACAAACATTCCATTCAAATGACATTACTATTATTTTTACTATAGTTATAACCAGTGCTTTTTTTCAGTGGGAACTCATGGGAACTGAGTTCCCATACCTTTTTTGGCCAGATTCGTGTATATTTATATAAATATAAAAATTATAGACTATTATAGTATTTTCTGACATAAGTTAAAAAACAGATGTGAAATGAGTTCCCAAACATTTTTCGCTAGAAAAAAAGCACTGGTTATAACAGACATAAATAAATAAAATTAAGATTAAAAATTTATTTTTTTATAACCTATAAAATAATAATTAAGTATTAGATCGTAAACTGGTTAATCCCAAGCTAAGTAATTATCAAAATTTAACACCTGGCCACTTATTGATTATTCCTACTAAAAAATTAACGTTGTAATTTCCTGTTAAGTAAAAGCGGGGATCCTTAACTTCATCTTTGTAATACTGTTTATATTTACACAACAGCATTTATGCCGGTTATCCTTAAGAAATAATTAAAAAAAAATATTGACTGCCATTCTCTGAAATGTCATTAAGTGCACTTGGCATTTCTGATTTCAGAAGTTGGTTCTGATCCAATAAAATTGTGTGTGATGTGAAAGGGTCAAGTTGGATAGATTAAATAAAATAAGAAATTTTCTTTTGCTAGATTGAAAGGAAATAAGATTAACCTGTGTTGAGAAAAGATCAAAATGTTGACTGGGAACTTATTAGACTTCTGTCTAATGAAAAGGCAATGGATAATATAACTCTCAGGTACGTCCTTTATTTATATTTGGTTTCTGTGTATGTCCTTACGTATTTTTAAAAAAATCCACCAATAAATAATACTGTGGAATTTATTTAATTTCCACACAGAAATGAGCACTATAAACACTAATGTTAATAAATGTGTTCCACAGCTAATAATTAATATAGAAAAATGCGTTGTTTGAAATTAAATTTGATTAATAATTATTATTTTTAATTATAATATTTATAATTATAACATTATAATGTTATAATTATCAAAGATTAAAGATTTTTATATTCATATACATTATATTATATTTTATACATATTTTCGTACATCATATATATATTCATATATATGAATTTATATGATATTGGAAATATGGTCTTCTTTTATCTCTTTTGAATGCAAACATTTATCCTTTAGTTGTTATTGAAAGCTTAACTTGTTTTTACAAAGCGTACTTTGCTCTTTTATAGTTTTTAAAGATATCGAATATATAAATTCGCAGCTGGTTACTGTTTGTGACTTCATAAGAAACAAAGCTTAAACATAAATATTACACCGCTCAGTCGATAAATGTATTTTTTTAAACTCCTTAAGAATTCTTAATAAATATTACTTATACCCAATCCAAATAAAACATGTTTTCTTACTTAGGTCGCACATTGCTCTATGACAATTGTTCTAAAGGGAGGAACATGACCTATTGTTCTGGTAACACTTTACTTAGAAACTCGTAGGTACCCCTGTCAATCACCCAATGTTTTAGAATAATCACTCTCAGTCACCAAATGTTCTAAAATCATCCTGTTAAGTCAAACATATTTTCTAGAATCAACTTCTTTAAGTGGCAAGCTAGCATCTCAAGTTGTGTGCCTCTCTTCAGGCTTAGTGTTCATGTTAGCACTCTAATGAGACTGCATTTTTTCTTTATGGGGTTTTGCCCTGGTAGCTTACTGCTGAGTAACTCCATGTTTAGGTGGCTTTTAGTTCTGGTAGCATACTGCTGAGTAACTCCATGCATGTTTAGGTGGCTTTTAGCTCTGGTAGCATACTGCTGAGTAGCTCCATGTTTATGTGGCTCTCTGCTCTGGTAGCATTATACTAGTACTGTGTTAGGTACTACCCCCTCTCCCCGCTTGCCATGAATGCGTACTGATGACCACGGGTCGCAGTGATTTATGACTGTGCCCCACCCCCTTCCTATTCACTCCACAGTCTGTTGTCCTCGGGTCAGTTTACACCTGTGACCTTGTTTTGGTTAACTACACTGTGCTTGTATTCTGTAGAACATTCTGGAGTCTGTTAGTTATGAAACAGCTTGTTGTTCTCGTAGAAGTTAAGCCCAGATCTTTCCAAAAGATTTAGTATATAAGAGAGAGAGAGAGATAGATAGGGAGAGGAATTGCCTTCACCGCCCGAGCAGAGTACTGGCCACTATTGTTACCTGTTAACATTCTATTGTAAACGCTATCGGCTATTGTTGTGAGTTTTTATCCTCTTTACATTATTAGCTTATGTTATTATTGGATATTGTTATATTAGGTTTAGAGTTAAACTAATTATACTATTTATTCCTAACCACAAGGTATCGTGTGTTTAATTGTTATTTAATTGTTATTACTTCATTGTATTAAATTAAGTATTGTAAAGTCAGTTACTGTGTTAAATCTTTCTTTTTGTGTTACGTGCCGTTGTTAAACGAGCCATTTAATCATTTCTCTCAACTTTATTGTAAGTGAGAGAGTCCATAACCCTTGCGGACGTAACATAATTGAGGGCTTCGTCCGTGATATAGGAAATTTTCCTATTTTGAACCATATTTGTAAACTTTTAAATTGTTTACCAGATATAGTATTATACACATAACTGACTTAGTACTTCATTGTAACACGATACTTTTTTATTGATATATTTAGCTATAAGTGCTTTTGTAATCACTATTTTTAGTTAGCCTGTACATTTTGTGTTATAATGGAATTCAATTTGAATGACCCTTCTGTGGAGGCATTGGACAAATGTACGAGAAAAGAACTGTTTTCCATTGCTAAAAAGTTAGAAATAGAAGTTTCTAATTCTGCCGTGAAGAAAACAATAAGAGATCTTATTGTGATACATTTAGTGAACGAAGATATTTTATCAGAAGAATATCTTGAATCAGTTGAATCACATAATGACTCTAATACTGAGCTTCAAATAAAGTTAAAACAATTAGAGTTGGAAGCTCAAAAAGAGCTTAAATTAAGAGAAATGGGAAAAGAAAAAGAGCTAAAACTACTAGAATTAGAGAAAGAAAAATTACAATTAGAGGCAAATAAGGAATTGCAAATACGGTTAAAAGAAATGGAAATTGCAAGTAATAATATGGCAATGGAAAATAGACCTTCGATGTAAAGTGTGTACACAAGCTATAATCGTTGTAAAGTGTGTACACAAGCTATAATCGTTGTAAAGTGTGTACACAAGCTATAATCGTTGTAAAGTGTGTACAC
>CALYLW010000061.1:1998075-2142290 GCA_944989445.1 Ampullaceana balthica
CGCTTGCCATGAATGCGTACTGATGACCACGGGTCGCAGTGATTTATGACTGTGCCCCACCCCCTTCCTATTCACTCCACAGTCTGTTGTCCTCGGGTCAGTTTACACCTGTGACCTTGTTTTGGTTAACTACACTGTGCTTGTATTCTGTAGAAAATTCTGGAGTCTGTTAGTTATGAAACAGCTTGTTGTTCTCGTAGAAGTTAAGCCCAGAACTTTCCAAAAGATTTAGTATATAAGAGAGAGAGAGAGATAGATAGGGAGAGGAATTGCCTTCACCGCCCGAGCAGAGTACTGGCCACTATTGTTACCTGTTAACATTCTATTGTAAACGCTATCGGCTATTGTTGTGAGTTTTTATCCTCTTACATTATTAGCTTATGTTATTATTGGATATTGTTATATTAGGTTTAGAGTTAAACTAATTATACTATATATTCCTAACCACAAGGTATCGTGTGTTTAATTGTTATTTAATTGTTATTACTTCATTGTATTAAATTAAGTATTGTAAAGTCAGTTACTGTGTTAAATCTTTCTTTTTTTGTTACGTGCCGTTGTTAAACGAGCCATTTAATCATTTCTCTCAACTTTATTGTAAGTGAGAGAGTCCATAACCCTTGCGGACGTAACATACTGTAACTCCATGTTTATGTGGCACTCTCCTGTAATGTTTCAATGTTCTACACACACAAAAAAACTCGAAATAAAATTAAGTAAACTTCAGTTATAAGCTATCACTTCGTATCACTTTGAATTTAATTTTGTTTTGCTAAACAATAGATTTCTTCTTTTAAAAAAATCAAAATAATAAATATGTATATTACAGCCAGTTTTGATCAGGCAAAAACGAAGTTTGAGCTAATTTGGTTTGTTAGAAAAAATCAAACGCGTTTGGTGAGTAATATTTTCTTTTAAATTATGGCACGAAAACAACCGTGCAATGATTGGCTAACCATTATGTATTGGGTTGTGGTGGGTAGGGGTAAGCACAAACTGGGGTCCATTATATCATTTAGTGCATTAATTTTATGTATTTGTGGTCAAGTCTAATGTAAATGAAAAGTTTAAGCATTAGCGGTTCCATATTTAAGGTTTGGGTTGGGACTTGATTGCTTGACCTGTGATTGCAAGTCAAGTCTGTGTCATGTTGAACAGGTACAATTGACCAGCAGTGGATACGATACAATATTCTTTTTGTCAAACTTTGGAAGTAAGGTTAAACCGCGTTGTCATTCTACGTACAGTTTTTAAATGATTCTGTAATACATTTTATTTCTTTATATGTAAAGGGTCGTTGATGTGAATCTTATTCAGCCAATAAGAAGCACAGATAGTAATTCAACACACGGTTCTCCAACTGATATTGATGTTCATCCCACTGTAGTGACGTCAATCACCAAACATCCAATATCATCCAACGGTAAATAAGTACTAACTATATAATGATAAACAAAAACTGTCAATTAACTTTTTCAAAATGGAATTCATTTTTCTTGACTTATAATTTAAGAAGGTATTAGACAATTTACATTTTTTTCCGAAATCACGAAGGAAAAAGTGTTATAGTTATAATGAGCAATTTGAACCTAACAATAGCAATAGGCTTCACACGCAAATACAAAAATAGGTGTATGGGTCAGGAGGTGTTGGTCAGCAGTCGGAAGTGAATTTATTCCCTCGAATTTTATTAGTTGGAGGTTTGTGGCGGTATTTTTAATCGCCATTGCTAGACATATTTTAAAATCATAATGGCTTGTAAAATTGTGTTTTAAATGAACTGTTTGCAAGGCGAGTAAGTCAGGTTGTTTGGATTTAAGTCAGTGTCAATGTTCCCTTTAAGCTGCGCAGCTGCGCGGACATCTGACTGATGCCGCGCAGCAGTTTTGCTAAAATATTGCACAAATAATTGGTGCTAAGCAACTTTGCACATGAGTTGTTTTTTTTTAATTTGCACTTGGACCAACGAACCTTAGAGGGAACATTGGTCAGGGCTGCATCACATTTTGACCGCGCCCCTCACCGAGTAGGTTTTAAATTGGACTGAAATGACACAGATGATATCTATTCCTTTCATAGCTCTCAAAGCAATTTGTGAAAAGTAGAATTTATGCAAAAGTTTTTCCTCATCGCTCAACAAAGTATACCTGGTTTCTCAAACACGCGTCCCGCAGTCCGCATGCGGCCCACCAAGTGGAATTTTGTGGCCCGCATTTAAGCTTACAAAAATTGTATTATTTGACTATTAGTGAAATTCAGACAATTGTTACTGATACACATGCATTTTGCGTATGTGTTAATTATATATTCATAAGATACTTATAAAATAAAATCTGATTTAATCAAGAAAATACAGCTGAAGTTAATAAAACATTACTTCAATACGACCGGAAAAAAAATTTGCACACTTAAGTTTTATTGATAGTAGTGGGGGGGGGGTGACCACTGCATTGACACATCTCTTAAGGGATAAAATGGTAGGTGCCTTCGTCCCAGTTTGAGACCCTGCACTTTACCCTTTCCTACACTCACGTCCATGAAAGTATTTATGTCAGCCTCTAGGATTATCTCAACTTTTTCAACGCTTGATTGTTTGCAATAGTTACGACAAGTTATACTAGCAATGTATCAATGGACTTAACAGTTATTTGATCAATACAGATAATTATTTTATTTTATTTTAGATAAATAGGATTTTTAGTTAATCTTAAGTATTCCAATTGTTTTTGCTAATTTTATACAAACGTCATCTATTACAGCGCTAATTCAACGCACACACAATTTTCTGCATTTGGATTTGGGTCCTTGTGAAAATAGTAAGGAAATAATAAATTATTTTGTAAAATTTAGGGCTGCGGAAACTAACGATTAATTAATCGATTAATTGGTTAAAATATTAATCGATTAAAATTAATTTGATCGATTAAAATTCGATTAAAATTTAAGAAAATATTTCTCTTTTTTTTCCCAATTTATATATAATTTATATATTTTTTACTTACATACTTTGCCCTCGTATTATTATTATTATTATTTATTTAGACTTGCATATGTAAACAAAAAGGGTTTTTTTCTTGCATATATAGCAGAACGAATTTGCTGTGTAACGTCAAAAATTTTTGGAGCCATTGAATTACCACGACTAAACCGATTTCACGAAATAATGAATCGCAACTTAACGAGATCTATATATGCGTTATAAAAATATAATTAATCGAAATTAATGGATTAATTTTTCCCGATTAATCGAACAATTTTTTAAAAATCATTACTAGCCCTTAAAAAAACCTATTAGTGTCGTTTTGAAGAATCTTTTTTATATGGATATTTAAACTAAAATTTACATAAATGTCAAGTTAATCCTTTTATTTAAATTTTAACAAAGAAGTGTATTTTTAAAATGTGTGTTTATTTGTCTTCATTTAGGGCCCAGCAATAACTACAGTCAGGTTGTTCTAAGTGGCCAGAGATACAACGTTCCGACCTTACTTATTATTAACGACATCCGTGTTGAGCCTTTAGCTGTTCCAAGGAATTAATTATTTCCAAGAGCTGATGGGTAAGAGCTCAAGAACTGATTAAAGTGATCTCTGAAAGCCAATCTCGTGTTGAACAATACAAGTAAGTTGGAGGAAAGGACTGGAGGTTTGAAGATTCAATGTGTGAAGATGTCAATGTGTAGGATCCTCAAATTAATACAACTACACAGACATTTCTAAATGGGCGTTACAATCCCTTCAATTGTTTAAACAAAAAATGCAGAATAGAAAAAAAGCTCTTAGAATTAATTCTAATACTATTTTTAAAAAAATAATCCTGCCATTTTTTAAGTTTGAAATCTACAGGAATCAAAATTTCTTTTCGATCGAATCAGCGATGATGCTGTGGATATTTGTTAACTCTATATTCCTATAATAATACACTTTTCAGCACACATAAAGTATTAAATAAAAAATCTTAAAATTAATTGTTTCAGAACATTCTTTGAAAATTGTATAAAAGCTTTCATTTTAACTAAAGATTTTTTATTAAATGAAGATTAATAAACTTTGTTTTAATAAATAGTTTATGAAATTAGTTCTTTATTTCACTTCTGAGTTACGAGCAAAGTGCAGAAGATGACGCAAAATTTTTCATTGAATATATAATCTCAATCGAAGTATAAATGAGATGTGTGGTAAATTTGAAAATTAGGAAAGTTATTGATAAAAAGCAACAACAAGACAATAACATTTTATATTGATTAAGTTGTATGTGCTACGTTTTTTAGTATTTTTTGAACAAGTATTTGTTTTACTGCAGCTGAAGATTATATATTTATTAACATAATTAATGGAGTGTGTTTCCATTACGCAGTAATCAAGTGAGACTAAATAATTCTCCACCGGCTATGGATTCTCGAGGGCTTCAAAGTTTTCCAGATGAAGCTTATAACAGTTGTAAGTAAAGTTTCAACAAAAACAATAAAAATATAAAATAATATTAAGTATGGAATATTCTTTAGTGGTGTCGAGTTCACGCTGTCATGACCCATGTTTTAATGGCAAGCCTCATTAAGTGAGCATCGCCTTGAATGAGTTGTGGCAGTACTAATTAAAACTAATTACAATGGCAGAATCGGGTTTACCTTTCAGAGGAGATAAGGAAACATTTTTGCTCTCCTCACAATATCAAATTCCTTGGATCACTGGAACTTAAAGCAAAAGTTGTCTAGCCATTCTTATTAAAAATAGGGAATAAAGGATCAGGTTAAACATCTTATCTTTATATTACAATACGCGATGAACTTATCCAAAGTAAGAGACACCATCTTGGATGATTTAAGACATTCAAAATACTTCAGTTGATCTGTAGATACCACGCCAGACCGGTCCCATTGATCAGCTCACTGTTATTGTGAGGTATGTTTCACCAGATTATATGCTACAAATTAAAAGTTTTCTAACATTTCTAGTGATGTGTAGTCACACAGGGAAAAGTATGGCTAAGTTGGTCACCAACTACCTTAAAAATTAGTGAAAAATATATTTTAGCAAGTGTCGATGCCAGTAATATAAAAATACTGCCAATATGTCTGGAAAACAACGGTCTGCAATATGATATTAACAAGTATTATATGCATATATCATGTGCTGGTAATTCCATGATTATTGTTGGTAGAACAGAAGCTGACCATTTTTTGGATGCAATAAAAAAAGGGAATTTAAAATATTTTTTTCATCACTTCCACATAGAACAGATGGTAAGTACTGTTTTCATTCATCATAAAGGACTCAAATGTGTCAAGATTTTTGTCAAAGACTAAATTGGATGCACATTCAATGGCAACAAGTGCAATACTTAATAGTTAAGATGAAATAATTTCTGCATGGCATCAACTGTATATTGATACTACAGAAAAAAGTGAAACAAGAAATCAAACATGAAGATTTTGAATAAATTGGATGGGTTTGAATTTAAGTTAATGTTATATTTTTTGAGTTACTTGCTGGATGAATTTCACAAGTTTTATTGCTGCACGACCTCCAAATTAGTTTACATTTATGTAGGAATTGTATTGTTTCACTTTCAGCTTTTGTTAAATATTCCTGATATGTTCAATAACTTTGAAGAAATAAAAAGCAAAGGAAAAGTTGCATGATGTTGGTTACAAGCAGTTACGGAAGAAGGCTTATAACAGATGATGAAGAACTGAAGATGATGCATTAGACAACCTTGAGCAAAGAGACAATTTCAAAATCAAAACAATTATACATGTGATGGATTCATTTCAGTCGAGTCTGTCACATGCAGAAGATGTTTTAAATGTTTACAAAATTAGAAGCTATAGAAGAAGAGATTTGAGAAGGCGTTAAGGATTTATGCCAAACATATCCTAAGGATGTAGACATGAATCTTGTAAGAAAAGTCAAGCATTTTTATCGAAATGGTTCAGCGGAGCAAGATAGTCTGACACATCTGGATTTATACTGTAATATTTAACAACTGCGTCCAATCAGCATTCCCTGATGTAGACGAGATTTTGACATTTCTTAGAATGATGCTTGCCAAATGCTCTGGAAAAAGATTTTATTTCAGCCGAAGAGGATAAAATAGGAATTTAGAGCAATGCCTCGTGATAAATTATGTTTCCTCAGTCTCTTATGCATAGAAAGTGACAACTACGCAGTTTATCATTTGATGATGTCATAGTAACAGCGTGGTCTGAAAGGGAACTGTCTGGACTTATAGAGGCCCTATATCTCAACTAGCTAAGAGCCTAATCAATTCAAAATCTATCCTTGTGATTGTCACATCGCTACATGGTAGTCTTAACCAGGATCACTCTTGCTCGGTCGCGAAATGCACTGATAAATTTTTCTTACCGTTTCTCTAGATGCCTAGGCCTGTAGATTAGGCAGAAATATTCCTTACTTTTATGGCGTTACGTGTGCGCTTCACCCACAATCCGAGAAAATTTATGAAAATGAAATATGTCTTCCACAAGAATGTTAGTTAATGTTTACATGATTTGTCTCTAAATAGATACCAGGAGTAAGTGTACTTGTAATACACTTATTTACAAAATGATTATTATTTGCTGAATACGAGAAAAAAGTTATAAAAATGTTAAATCTTTTTGGGCTTCATTGAAATGTATATAATCTTTAAAAAAAACACCTCCAACGAGAATATATATATATTTATATAAAATTTGCAAAGAAATTAGGACAAGCACAAGACGATAGCAAATAAGAATGACAAAGTCCCTCGCTAGGGTCGACCAATCACTGTTTATGGTTGGCAAGCGCGGTTGGTGCAAGTTGAGAAACTGATAGCTAACCGCAGTGCGCATGTCTCGAGACCAAAAAATGCGTCAGCGGTCCCCCCAACGTTTAGTCGCGTTGTTCCCATTATTTCGTGCTGCTGTTTGTGCCCGTTCTTTCCCCATTTCTTTGCACTATCTATGAGGAAGTCTACGGCGTATGCTACATCGCAGGTTGCATCTAGTTTTTCACTAATCAGAGAAAAGACAAATAAAAAAAGAAAACGAACTAGAAAAGATAAATACCATAATATAGTTGGTTAGCAGTGCTGGATTTACCTGTTAGCTAAAGAAGATATAGCTTAGAGTCCCCGCTTTCTTGTGGGCCCCAAAAATTGTTTGAGGTTTAGTGAGCAATTGTCATATACACTTAAATATTTTGTGATTTTCGCAACATCTGTTCAGTTCAAAGTTATGAAAACTATGTAGATTATAGAACAGCTTCTGCAAAATATCTTAAAAGTAAATGTAGCTCAACAATTTACTGCTAAATAGACCAATCAGAACACATGAACGAAATTATAAAAAAAAAGTCCTTGCAAGAGTTGTGGTGGTCATATTTACTGTGGCATAATGTGGTTTATCTGTCAGAGGAGATAAGGAAATATTTTACTCCCCTCACATTTGCAATTTTCTTGGAATACTCGAACTTATAGCAAAATTTGATCATTGTCTATCACGTTTTATAAAGAAATTAGTGTCGCTTCAAATTTCATAGCTTTGTAATTTGCTAGGGATGTTTGGCAGATGAGGCAAATTGGCTTACCAATTGGCTTACCATCTTTATCAATAAATGCAAAAAGCTATTCCTAGTCTGGTAGAAAACTTCTATTTTCTTCTTTATAATTTCGTTTCCTACAACTTGTTGCCATATTTTGTGGATAAAAATAGGAACAAGAAATTTAACAGTTTACATCACCAACCAATTACAAACTATTCGCTCCCTTCAACTTTTAAAATTTAAATAAGCAAAAAATATTTTCCACCCCATATTTCTGTCCAGATTTGTTTAAAATGTTCATTTATATTTGTTATACAGTGAAAATCATTGAATGATTAGAAATTATTTTTGTTGAAACCCAAAAGTAGATTATGTATTTTTTAAGGTATGGAGGGGATAGGGGTGGAAGAGGGGGATAGATAAATAACATTGTCTCGTCTGTATCAACCGGTAACTCAATAATTCGGTGTATTTCAAAGCGAAGTTAGCGTCCTGTCATATAATAAAAGTAATGGTGTTATTATTAATAACACACAATACCAACCCCTTTTAATTCTCTTAGGTGCGGTCGTGTTTTCCTTGATTCATTCAAAGAACCTAAATCTTTTAGTGTTAATTGATACTTGTTTCATGTTCAGGGAAAAAAGGTGTATCAAAATTTGTACTTTGTCGGGACCGTATTTTATTTCCAGTTGTTAGGTGGTTATCTACCAGCAATGTTCTAAACAGATTTGTAGACTTGCTAGAACCCATTACTGCTTTCCTTTCAGAAAAAGGCACGTCTTATCCACAGCTTGTGGACAAAGTTTAGATAGACGATTTGATGTTTCTAACTGACATTATGCAGCATTTACAAACTCTGAACCTTTCGTTGCAAGGAAAGGATAAGCTTATTTCCGATATTCTACAGAATGTATTTCCTCTATAGCACAAAATACAGAATCTTCAAAGAGATATCCTTTCAATGGAGTTTAAGCAATTTCCTCGTATTCAGAATAGAGTTAGCTCAAACTCTGAGGGTGGAATTCAACTTAGAAAGCTTGGTGCATATAGAGATAGGTTACAAGGATTACTGGAAGATTTCCAAGCCAGATTTGTTGACTTGCGGCAACTAAAATCTGTTCCGCTTTTCTCATAAATCCATTTATGATAGACGTAATCAAAGATGGTTTCCACCTTCCTATGAAGATTGTTATGGAAACGTCTGCTGCTGAAATGGAGCTGCCAGAGTTACAGGAAGATTAAGGTTTGGCGATGACAAATCACAATCTGTGATGGAATTCTGGAAGCTCGTGCCAGAAGTAAAATATCGTCAACTTAAGAGAGCTATTTGCCGACTTATATCCATTTCCTGTACAACCTACTGCTGTAAATCTTTTTACTCCACAGTGAGGTTCATAAAATCAAACAATCGATCAGTAATTAGTAATCAACACCTGACAGAACTTCTTCGCACCACTATTACTAGCTACAAACCGTATTTATAATAATAATAATAATAATATTTGGTAATTTATATAGCGCTGTATCCCAGCAAGGAACCGGGCTCACAGCGCTTTTAAAGAAACTTGCTAGTTTAAATGCTTCTTACCATAATCATAGCAATTAATGTTCAGAGTGAGTCTTATGCAACGTGTTTCTATTCATAAATTTTCATTTTTAATGTTTTTAAACTGAGTAACTGTAATGCTTATGTTTCTTCAACATGCGGTTATGATTAAAACAATTGAAATGTTCAAGTCATTAAATTCAGATAAAAATAATTTTGAAAAATGAATCGCCAAAGGAATTTTTCATTGCGAGTGGGGACCAATGTTCCCTCTAAGGTTCACTGGTCTTTGTGCAAAGTAAAAAAAAACTCTTGTGCTATGTTGCACAACATCCATTTTGTCTGCAATATTTTACAAAATTTTGCTATGGCGTAATTTTAAACTGCTGCAAGGCGTCGGTCAGATATCTGCGCAGCCGTGCAGCTAAAGGGAACATTGGTGGGGACGTGAGCGATAATGTCTCAATGCAGCTCTCAAAATTTTTGAATATTAATAAAATGGCTGGCTGTCACTTACTACAGGTCTGGCCACCCCTGATCTATACAATTATTAATTATATTCCAGCTTTACCCTCTATGCATCCTAAAATCATATTTGGCACTGACAGAATTTCTGCACCTATAAGGGGCACCACAGACCCTAATACCTTAGGGCTTGATCAAGTCTAAATCCGGTCCAGATTAATAAATAAGTGGAGGTTATTGCTTAAAAATTTTTGTTAAATAATCTTCTGTATAGAAGGAGCGTCTGTAACAGATAAGATAAGATAAGATAAAAAATTGCTTAAGAGTTTTTTTAATCATAATTTTAATTGAAAATCTAGAATTTTTCTTGGTCTAATTATGTTGTTTTTCGATTGCATCAATAAGTTTATAAATACCTTGAATCCAATGCATTAAAATCGTTTTAAATTTCATTATTATTTTCTTGACATCTGTCCACACCAGGTTATGCGGATTGTGTCCGTTGTTTTCAGTGTGGACTTGGCCTGAGGTCCTGGAAGCCAGGAGATAATATAGATGACCAACACAAAAAGCACAGACCGAGTTGTACGTTTCTACAGGCCCAGAAAAAGGATGAGAAAACTCAAGTAACATCGAATGGTTTGATGCTCTTTCAATACTTCATCTTCTAATTATTTAAATGATTTATTGTTAATAATTTTTTGAAAAGTTAAAATTTTCTTCTTTGCAGCAAGGCAATGTTATAAGATCTTTGAAATATTAAAAATTACACATGAAAAAAAAATGTTCATCTGTTATAACTTTATCTATATGACTTAAACTTATAGTAAATTACTACCTATAATAATTTGTATTTTTAAAATTTAGGCTTCAAATTTTTTGCTCTAAACGAAGTAGAATGTGTATCTGAAATTATAATTCAAAAGGTATTTTTATTTATAATCGTTTAGTAATATAATTGTTTATTAACCGGTTATATATTAATGCAATTTTATCAGTAGTTTGACAATGCAAATCTTTACCTTTAACCAGGACATTTGATGGAGTTCTTTTTTTTTAAAGAACGTTTTTTACTATAATATGAAAAAAGCCTCATTAAGAAATATAATCGCAAATGTGTTAAAATCTGTCAACATTTAAATATTTTCTTTTGCTTTTAGTACTGTTCATGAATTTAAAATTAAGGCTTTGATTTCTGGTAATTTATCTTTTAAAGATAATTTTGAAAAAAATAAATACACGTATTTAATGTAGCACCTATGACAAATATTATAACTGTGCATATCTCACGATGTTGTTAGGCTAATCACAGTGAACACATCTATATTAGGTTTGTGCTGTGATATATTTAAAGGCGCATTATAGTTAATTAAAAAAAATATTTTATGTGTCCTTAAATTTTATAAATTTATCGAATTTTCAAGTACAAGAAATATTTTTTTTTAAAAATAATAAAGCTGACTACATGAGATAGGACTGTGTTAAAAATAAACTTAAAAATATGGACCACATAAATTTAAAGTAAAATAATCAAACAATAAGTTTTCTTCATTAAAAAAAAATATGTTGAATTTTATATTTCAGAATCCCTGTACCCCAAACCGACAGAAAACATTGGCCTCAGTTTGCTGGAGAGAGAAAATGAAAAACTGAAGCATCAAATGTCATGTAAGGTGTTCTCCAAAGCCCCCATTAAAGATTTGTTTCTGCCTTGTGGAGAACTCTTTGCGTGCACGGACTTCTTGAACCTGAAACCCAAAGCCAAGAATAGAAATGTTTATTTTTCCTCACGGTCAGGTTATTTTAAGAAAAGATTTAGGTAAAAACCTTTTTCATTTATACAGTGTAACTGTCAAAAACTCTTTTTAGTACATTCGTGGTTTTTACAAATTGAAAAAATTACGATATGGCATCGTTTCTCTTAAAGATGGATTTTTGTTGAAGAGATCAGAAGAAGAACATCTTCTAGATTGGCATCCTGTTTTGTCTTCTGCAAAGGTCTAAACATGACATGGGCATTGAATGGATTGTTGTTTCATATAATATGTCATGGCTTAAATTTCTACATTTATAAATATACTTATGAAAAACTAAAACAACTTCTATAGTGGAAATTGTTTTGGTTATAAAAATCGTTTTTTTTAAAAACAATGTTATTATTATATTAAAAAATAATAATGCATTGGACGTTGCTGTTTTAAAACTTAATAATACTCTTATTCTTGCAACGCCAATGTTAAATAATGTGGTATTATTAAATAAACAACACATTCCACTGCCAAGAGACATTCCATGCGATGGATGTAAATGACTCAAACCGAGCAGCATAAGCAATGTTGTTCCATTATGTATAGATTTAGCCTCAGTAAAATACTATTTGTTCATGTTTATATCCTTTATTTTCTGTTGTATCTTCTATCTTACTGCATACATTTGTGCTGAGAAGGAACTGTGTCAAAGTAACTCCCCTTGATTAACTTTTTTCTTTTGCTGATAGTTTGCACTTTGATGTTTTCCGACCTTTTCAGAAATGAGGGTCAAGAGTGTCTTCTTAAGTCTAAACCAGTATCCCACATAAATATTGATCTGATACTTTCACGTGATACTGTTTCCTCTTACAGCAAGTCAGCCGCCATGAATACCTGGCCAAAGAAGTCTGATCTAGACAGACATTTATTTGATAGGTATCCAGTTTATCATTTTTTCTATCTAAAAAAAATGAAAAACTAGGCTTGAAATAAATTTTTGCCTTCTTGAAAAACCCACACTCTTATCAATCACAAACCGCCAGCTTATAGACCTAGAGACATCTTTCTTGAAACTAACAAATAATCTCTTTTCCACACGGAACAGTGGTGACGTCTTTATACTCTGATACTCTTGGATTTCGTGCGATCTTTGATAGCGTTGAACACCGTTACACATTACACATTACTTTTGATTTTCTGTTTCAATTTTAGCTGGGTTTCAATTATTACTAGGGGTGTACCAGATTCAAATGTTTGAAATCCGGCCGGAGCCTTATTTGGCTGGATTTATAAAGTCAAATCCGGCTGAAGCCGGAGACCAATTCGTAAAAATGGCCGGATTCCGGATTTTCCGGAGCTGGGGCTACTATAAATATATATATTTTATGGCTCTACCGGCCAGTCGAATTTGGCGGATTTATGAAGTGAAATTGTGCCTGAGCAGAAGCCGGAGCCAGATTTTTAAAAATGGCCGGATTACGGATTTGCCGGAGCCGGAGCCGAAATCCATTACACCTTTAACAGATAGCATGTGGTCTCTGTGGAGAGCATTTTTTTTCAGAGACGACTCAGTATTTTGAGATCTCCATGACTCCATAGGAGTCCAGAGTTATTTTATATATTATATAATAGGTCAATTCTTCTTCTGCTCGAAAAGCACGTACATCTTCATCTATACCTTTATTTGTTAGGGACTTTTGACCACTACTTTCTTTTCTTTTATTGTTTTTAACTAGTCAATTTTTATGCAATATGTATTGATTGGAACATTAATTTCTATTTTTATTTGTACTATGAATGAATGCATTTAATTAAATGTTTACAACCGCATTTTCCTACGTTTTATACTTAAGATTTTATTACGAAATGGGTTCAGGCTGAAAAACAAAGCAATGGACATCTTGAACCAATGATAAGAGACCAGTGGATACATTAAACCAATGATAAGAGAGTGATTGATACCTTGAACCAATGATAAGTAAAGCAATAGTTAACTTAAGTATAGGACTGAGGACACACTGAACTCAATATAGAGCTGTCACAGAGTCACTGACCTTGTCAATGGAAGTAGATACAAGCTAAAATGGAACAAACTGCTATTGTTAAAAAAAAGATTTGGAGTCATAATTTATTACAGAATGTCCAATATAAAAACTGTTTATAAAATATGTTTAAAATAAATAAATAAATGTTCACACAATTTATTTTATTCTTTAATATCTTTATTTAGCAGACCATTATATTTTTATTAGCAAATACGAAGAATCTAAATTTAAAGAAACTTTAAAAAACACACTTCACCATGAAATAATAGCAATATGTAGTTTATTTAGCAAATTATCTTGGTTATATATCATGCCGATGACAGTGTTCGTGCATTGGATGTTATTTTCAATGTAGGAAGCAAGTAAAGAGATACAAAGTTGATGCTTGTAATGTTTGAAATTAGTGTACAGTTATTGAACTTGTAGTCTGAGTATCTTGATTAATGTCTGAAGTAGATACTTTTAGAAGATGTTTGTTTTTTAAATGAATGTATGAAATATATTATTTATAAAAAGGATACTTTGTAGAAAACATAAAATAATGTTTCTTTAGCGAGGCTGAAAAAGATAGTTCTTAGAAAAAAAGCAAGATATCTTTTAAGGAAGTATACAGTATTAAAATAATATTTTACTAAATTAAATTTGAGTTTTTGATTATAAATAGTACCGTATATAAAGTCATCTGTGATCAATAAAACAGAAATGATAAAATTTAAAACTGCAAATAAAATTATATTAACAGCACATAAAGATGCTTTAAAACATTAAATCTTATATAATATAATAAAAGCCCAAGTCACTGACTCCGTAACGCTGAGGGACATAGTACAACAGTCTATAGCAGTTAAAAAAGCGTGTGGTGTTTCTCACCGTAAAATATTATATGACGTCATTGTTTGAGTTTATACTTTGTGTACATTTCAGGAAGTATAATATTTCGTATTTATCAGACAAGGATACGTTGCTTGGGCTTTTCAAATACCATCTACTGTAGGCACCCTACAACCCCTAGTTGTTAAATATTTTATAAATACTAATGTCTTTAAATTGTTTTTGAATGCTTGAATTCAGTTAAAATTATAGGTTCAGAGGCTTACTTAGAACTTTTGCCAATAGCGTCGGTCTCCATTTTGCCGCACTTTCTGAGACAATCATATGAGGATTTTTACAAATTAACAAGCATCCTATATAATGAAAGGCAAGTTTCTGTCCTTTCTGTCCCGACATCTATAGCGATTGGTCCCTCAAACACATATGACTCCTACAGCCAATCACAATGAACACGTTTACGCCATTTACGCGGACTTTCAAAACGAGTTTTTTTTTGGTGCTGTATTACTTCCAAGACTTTATTTTGAGTTATGCGCGTTGGGATTTATAGTAAAAAGCTCTGTTTCTACGAGTTATTTATTTTAACTATAATGAATAGTATTTTTGATGTGATGCACATGTAATGCCGGTCGAGACGGCTGTTGGAGGGAGTTACAACATGCCACCGAACCGTGGCGGAACGTACTTGGACGGGCTTTGTTGCTCGTAAATAAATAATTTTACATGAGAAAAACTATAGGTGTGGAACATTTTTATCTTTTGATGACAAATTTATATTAGACAGTAATAGAGGAGGCAGCCTATGTGGATGAGTGTATGGGAAAATATGTATATATTTACTCTTCTAACTTTAATTGCAGAAAAAAATATTAAATGCTCTAAAAACGTATATTATTTGTAATTTCTGGTTCTATGGGCAATATTACAAGATTTTTTAGTGTTAAATCACTAATTGTGGAGCGAATATTTTTTTTTATCAACATCAGTTATGAAAAGCTCCTTTCGCAATTAGTCACACTAACAGCAATTGCTAAATTATTATCAAACTTACAATTTTTTGGTTCATAATTTTCAAATATATAATGTTGAATAAATTTTAGTAGATCAGAGGGACCTTCCACCCTCCCCCCAAACGTTTTGTCTCTTCTTGTACAGTCATAAGAACCTGGATCCTTTTTCTTTCAATGTGGAATTGTTAATTATCAAAAGCAATAATGTCCTTTATTTGATATTTGAATTCTTCATTTAATATTAGTAGGTTACATGGTGTTATACACGAAAATTTTCTTGCAAAGGCATGGAAGTGATTAGAGTATTCTTTTATTTCCTTTATAATTCTATCTAAAGATAAAACCATTTCTCTTCATACATCTTGTTCTAAGGATAGCCTCAAGTCTTGTGAATTTTCAACTTTCATATTTTCCTCGGTTTAACTCACCATTCAGTTAATCCCCACAGTTCATGAAATGCGTTGGCTGTAAGAGACCATATTGTATTAGTCCATCTCATTATTGAATGAAATGAGTCTATAATTGATGAGTATTTTACCCATAATTTGCAGGTTTTTCTATTCGTATATTATGACTTGAAGGTAACCATCGTTTCATTTTATTATCTCCAATCAAAAGAAAAGTGTCGATTGTTGGAAATGGTTGTACTTTTCAATTGTCTCCCCAAAATGTGCGCCGCCCGGTGCGAACCGCACCTACTACTCCCCAACCAGTTATGCCATTGTGGTAAATTTACAAGGAAGTCAAGAGAGAAGCACACTATCCTTTGTTACACTAATATAAATTACACAGAAGGAACTAATTAAGCCAAGTGTTGACGGTTGCATTTCACCAATTAACGCCATTGTACCGAAAATGGTGACGAGAAAACATGCGAAATTTCGAAGAAGTAAGATGTAATTAATAGTTGACTCTCTGTGTCTCTTGAGCGAGCTGGGAAATGTTCGACATTTTCGACAAATAGATTTCTCTCTTTATGGTGCTTTGATATACGAAAAACTTCCGTTGCATAAATATTAAAATAAATTTAGAACGTATGTGGTAGAAGGAAACAAATTATGTTAGCCAAGCTGAATGAAATTCTTTTAATAAATTTAAAGAAAGCGAAAAGAATTAGTCAAAATAAAGTGTCGGTGATAGCCCCCCTTTGCCGAACAAAGAACAGTTGTAAACAAATTAAATTTAAAAAAAAATGTTGTAATGTAATATCCCCTTCGGACTACAAGCGGAAACTATAGCACAGGCGGACATGAAGACTCACGCGATAAGGTAATGGAGTAATAAACAGCATAGGTGATAGCCTAAAAAGTTGAGAAATAATTCAACATTAAAAAATATGACATTCATGTCATGTGGAGCGAATGAGTCTTAAGGTAGTGCTTCTCAAAGTGGTGGTCCGCGAACCGGCGCCGATCCGTGGGCCATCCGCCGCCGGTCCGCAGAAGTTATCAAGACAGGACAGAAAAATATAATTATTATCCTCCACTTGCAAACCATTACTACTAAGCCCATAAAATCTGTCGACTTTTCGGCAATGAGTCCATACATGAAAAAAAATAATAATAAATTGTATTTCGCTACCACGCCAGTAGAGGGAAAATAGTTCGACGGTCCGTGATGCAATTTAAAAAAAAATTCTGCCGTTACGCCATACTAAAAAGTTTGATAAGCACTGTCTTAAGTGATCTCAGCTTATTAGCTTAGCTGAAAGGATATAATTAATTTATTGTGCGTTACTAAATATACTAGCATGCAAACAACAGAGGTAATTGTAAGTCAACGAGATAGTATTACAATGTTTATAACTTTCCATTTGAAAATGTTAAAAGTGCAATATGATATAGCGTTTTTATATTTTACAATTATGATCGTAAAATAATTTGTCAACAATTAGTTTCTATGGATGGATGGACCTGTAAATGAAAATATGCATTTATTTAGATTTAAATATAACTTCGTTATTATTTACATAAGAAACAAAGTTAAGCGTAATATTTAAAATTTTTGCAAAATATTTTAGCATAAAAGAATTAAGACATTCTTAAAAGTTTATTTAAAAATCGATTTAAAAATTTAAATTATAAGGAGATAGCTAGATAAAATATGTTGTAACAGTGGCCAAGATCTGCTTGTTGCATGAAGGACAGTGTGTTAGCAGTTTGGAGCACTCAGTACAGGCAAACAGGTCACCACAGGGAAGAAACAAATCTTTAATCTGGGACTTGAAACAAACCTTGCATTTCAGTTGACTCTCCAGTTTTTCATTTTCTTTCTTCAATAAAGTGATTGCTAATTTTTCTTCAGAATAATTAGGCAGAGATGCTGAAATGTAACAAAAACAGCAATTTTTTTTTAAAGAAAGAGAAGACAAATATAACTCTGTGATTTTTTAAAATATCTACAATGCATATCAACTATTTGTAAACTATTTTTGTAGTGGAGGATACAGTTACTTTTAAAATAAAAATGCTATTTTTACAAACCTAACTATAAAGCTAGCATGACAAATTTGCCAAGAAGGATAAATATTTTTTTTTAATTTAAAAAAATATTTGTATGGACAACAACTGAGTGCACTGTGATAAATATTTAGCTAATTTAAACATCTTTGATAAAAAAAAATGTGACGGACTATCAAAACATGATTATTTATTTAAGGAATACATTTAATTAAAATATATTTTTTTTACTATAAACAAGATGCATTAATCTATATTAATAAAGTAAGATTTGGTCTTTCATTTAATTTTTAAAAAGGTAAACAATTAGTTTTATTATTTAATTTATAGTTATAAATTAATATGTTTATACTCTTTAATTAGCTTTATGTAGCCGCAGTCAAAATAATTAATTATGTGTTTATGTTAATTATAACAAGTCAACAATTGTTCAGTTGAAGTTTTTAATCAGGTTAGTTATATTAGGAAAAAGAAAGCGTGACAAAAATGGGATTGGTTGGTTTAAAAAATCTTTAGAATTCTACTTACAGATCAATGAATATTAATAAGTTCTTCAACAACTTCAGTATATTGACTTTTAAAATATAAATGACGTATATACTCGTTCGCAAGCCGACCTTTTTTGGACAAAATCTAGGGGGAAAAGTGGGAGAGGGGTCTGTTTATGAGCGGGTCATAGGTGATTTCTGCATGTATATTGAATATCGGTGTTGTTATTGTAGATTATCAATGTCCTTTTCAACATTCTACAAGATTCGACTGCTCAATCAGAAGCTATAATATATTATTAAAAATCATCACTTACCTTATTTAATCATTTTATTTATTTTTGTGAAAGTTTTAATAAATTGTTTTACAAATTTTGTTTTCAAAAACGGATTTTAATGTAGGCGCTTTCGTCACTGTTTACCAAAGAATTTTTTTAAAATACCGGTAACTCTTGCTTAACAAAGAGCAGAAAGACAAAGATAGGCAGTACAAAGTAAATAATCATAATGACCGATTTAGCTTGTAGTTTTAAAAAAAATATGTACCATTTTTTTTAAAGCTGTCCTATTATTTTTGGGGGGTCGGCTTGCGATCGGGTTATACACTTTTAATACTTTTCCCTTCCAAAAGTGGAGGGGGGGGGGTCAGCTTATGAGCGAACGGGCTATAGAACGAGTATATACGGTAAACATTAAATAATAAAGATTTTAAAAAAATAAATAAATATTAAACTAATATTACTGATGATAATGAAAGAACATATATGCTAAGAATATTACAATAGTTATTGACTAAAGAATTTAACAAAAATTGTATTTGTATGGAATTATAGATTTTGCTATTGCCAATACTAAAAATAAATCCATAGCTGAGCTAAAGAAAAATAAAACCTACCATTTGTCGCCTCATTGTTTATCCCAACCTTCGTATGGGCCAGTAAAAACGGACAATTGGGTCTGTGCTTTTTGTGTTGTTCATCTATATCATCTCCTGGCTTCCAGGACCTCAGGCCAAGTCCACACTGAAAACAACGGACACAATCCGCATAACCTGGTGTGGACAGATGTCAAGAAAATAATAATAAAAGTGTCTTTAAAAAAAGATTGAAATGAATTGAACTCTAAATGTTTGACTCTCAGCGATGTATATCAATTTCTAAAAATAAACAAATAAATGCTATTTAAAACAACATATTAGATCATGAAGAATTTTAGAACTTCAAATAAATTTTTATTAAGAAAAATACAAAAAATTGTTAATTCTAAAAATTCATTTATTCTTCTATTTGTTTAGTGCCAACTATCAATATTCTGGTCATTCCTGCTCATGATTTGTATTTGCTTTTGCCCTGATTAATGTGAGATACCTATAATAGCTGGGTGGACTCAGAGACCCACATGAGTCATTTCCTTGAGGGGAGGTAAGTGCAACCCAAGCCATTTATGTAAGAAAGAAGAATCGTGGTTTAAAAGAAAACAAACAATTTTTTTTTCAAATATAAATTATTATAAATTTTAATCAAGCCTAAAAAGCGTAAATAATTAGACATATCTTTTTTCGTAAAAATCCAACATCTATAATATTTTTTAATTGATTTGTTAATTATTATTCTTTTATTTTTTGGGGTATTGCATGAACTCTTTTCACGTCTACATTTGGATAAAACAACAAACCTTAGCTGACATTTTTGTGCAGGAGACGTTTCATTGTCAAGAATTTTCTTTGATTGACAATAAAGTAATACAAATAATAAAAACAGCTATACGATATCAACATTCAGAAATAAATTTAACTACTTGAGACTCACCATGTGTTTAATTACTGTTTCGAGAAACGACCCACTCTAAAATTGCAATCAAAACCCATAGGTTGGGAACATTAATACAATGTTTACCTGCATAAAAAAATCCCGCCAGTGCCAATGACTCTGGTTCGTGGATATTGTTGTACGGCCAAGCAACAAAACTCTCGAGTCTCTTCTGGTATGCAATGTAAACAGGGTAGGAGGGGAGGGTGAGAACTTTAAAGACTGGTGATGTCACTTCCTGGTTCTTTGTAGGTTCATCATCATCACTGTCATGATTTTGGTCATTTGAGCTGGACTCAGGCGAGCTGCTGGACGATTCAAAGTCTTCCTGGGTGTAAGCTGAACACAAACCAATAATTATTGTAGTTTTCTCCTTTACATTAACATGAGCGCGTTTGTCTAAGGTATCAGAACTATGTGTTATTGTATTAAAATATCAAACAACATACGTAAATCTCAGGACCCATATCATATATTTCAAAGAGATTAAATAAAAAGAAAACGATTCTTTTCACTGATATTTGGTGTTTATTTAATTCTTAATTTAAATTCGTATATTATTCTTTAATATTTTAATAAAAATTTAATAAAACAATATTTCAAATCATTATTCAAAATACAAAAGTAAAGAATTAAATCTTATACGCCTCTCTATTTAATTTTAAAAAAGGAATTGCCTTTATAATTTAAGTAGCTTAAAAAATTATACGGTTGCTTAAAATTAAATTTTGTATTAATTAACTACAACAATGAAATTATTGATAATAATAAAAAAGTTTAAAAGTTAAAAGTTTGTTTACCTTTAAAAACGGATGCACCGAGATTATTCGATAAATCGACTCCATTGTGAATCCAGATGTCTAAATCATATTTCAGACTTCCGTCAGGTGAAATCTTCCTTTGAAAAGTTATGACTGGTGCACCTGATGACCCAGGGCAAGAGTCTGCGGCATACAGCAGGGATTTTCTCACTGTATTCTGGGAGATGTGAGACTCTGATGATTGGACGGAGATGAAGCTTTATAAAAATGATTATAACAATGCGTCATTGTGTCTCAAAATCATTGAATTTAACACATCTTATAAACCAATTTAACTGACTGTACTCCACATACAATTAAAAAAATTTTCTAAAAATGGACGTAGCTATCAGATAAATGTAATCATTATTATTACAGTATACATTTTTTTCTTCATCAGTAATAATTTTGAATAAAAATTTACCTATGTTGCTTTGATGACCAATTTTCGTCAGTTTTTTCCGGCCATTTCCTTCCGACTTTTCTATCACATACTTGACCATGACTGAGTCACCGTAAGACAGAACCTTATCCGAGCCATGGGGATGGTGTATAATAAAAACCTTTTTTGTCATGCTCTCTTTGGCTTTTAATGGTAATTTCTCTGCGAGATCCAACACCTCCAATCTTGTTTCTATCAAGCGTTGAATGAAATCTCTATCTGAACTTGAACACACCAATATTACAGTGTTATCTGCTGCAACATTGCTAAATAATATCTTCTCGCTTCTCAAAATTGTCGTTCTCCTATTACTGCTATGGTGTAGGCTAAACTCCACGCTGGCTTTCTCTGCCTCACTTTGATCAAATATTAAATGGCGATTCGTGTGGATAAAAATATGATACATTTTATTTTTACCGATGAATGGAATAAATCTTTTCATGGATTTTTCATCACTGACATCTTCTATAGGCTCATCAAGCATGAATCCTGAGCCAAATCTTTTTGCTGAGAATAGACTTTCCGTTAGGCAGGGTTCTTTTGGTCTATTTTTACTTGTATAATCTAGAGTTATCTTTACCGTGAGATCTGAAATTGCTTTTAGAAATTTAATTGTCAATGAATCTCGAACAGATGATGGAACTTGCTCTGGTCTAACCGAACATACCAGGAAATAAGCGTAGTGGCCAGGATTTTTCTCACAGTTATATGCGTGCACTGGTGCTATTTCGCTGTTTCTATGTAGTGTGCTACACTCTGATCTTGCAATGTCAAAATCATCTGATTGAATTAAAGGTAGATTGATACAATAAATGCTTAATATAAATTGTTCTTCTGTAAATTCAGGAAACTTTAATATAAATGTGTGTATCGTTTCTTTCCTCGAGCAATTAAAAAAAAATTAAGTCACAGCGCTTCAAAAAAAAAGGAACACATATAATTATAAAAACATTCAATATAAATGTATGTATATATATATATATATATACATATATATATATATATATATATATTTATATACATATATATATATATATATATATATATATATATATATATATATATAATATATATATATATATATATATATATATATATATATATATATATATATATATATTATATATATATATATAACGTTTTTTTTCTTGCATAACAAATTTATTTTTAAAAACTTACAGAAACAATTTTCTTTGGGGTAATGACTAAAAGTACGGTAAAAAATTGTTGATGTAGTCTTTTTCGTGGATTCTCGGAAATCACCTGAAACATGCAATGTGAAATCCAATGAAGTTAACATGCAATAGGGAATATAGATTTTTTTTAAAGTACAATTATAGTCAATGAGTTTAAGATTGCAAAATAAATTATCAACATTACTATATAAATATGTTGTTATTCCGTTTAAGATTTCTGCTGCTAAATGTATACTTTGTGATATGATAAATTATATTTCATTAAGAAACAAAATGGCTGTGAATTAAACGAATTTAATTTAAAAAAACATGAATTTGATATGTTTAGTTATGTTTTTTCAAATAAATCTATCATTATTATTATTATCAGTATCATCATCATCTATAGCATTATATTTAGTTGTGCTTACGTTATAAATATGCCTTTTCTTTTCCAAATAATTACTTACAACTGTTTGAAGCCCCATCTTGGAAAACGTGATTCGCTAGAGGCTTCGTAGAGTTAATGGTCTCGGAATTCGGTAAATGAAATAGTGATGGGTCTTCTACAGAATCTGTTCCTCTATCATGACCAAGTAAATTTTCAGGTTGGTTGTATTTATTTTCCTCACTGTACCGAACATTTGGTAGATCCACCAATGATAAAGGTTGGTACGCCCCACGTGACGACTGAGTCCTTTGTTTAAAATCCAAACAGCCGTCAGTTTCGAGATCGCTCACCTCGTCAAATCCGTCACGGGCATGTGAGGCGAGGGGGCAAATAAATAAACACGTATCTCCGTGAAACTTTTTATCCGAAGGGTCAAAAGTAATGTTCGAAATATCAACCTCTCTTTGGCATCCAAAACATTTTATTAAAGATGCGCCGTTATAAAGGTAAAATCCTACCTCAGCCAGATCAAACGGGGAAATGCGGATATGAGCAGGTACCAGGTGTCTAAATGACGCAAGTCTTGTCATGTAGTCTTTGAAGCAGCTTGGATATTTGGGGGAAAATTTAGCCATTTGATTATATAAAAAAGAGTAGATAATTATTTTTCTAAAATTGACTTTATTCGACGTACTTTCAATATAATTATGACTGGCAAGGGCTAATGCTTGATAAAATATTTTGTGACTTTCTTAACAGCAAATGATGTTTGACACACTGAAAAGTTATTTAACTTGCTTCATGTCAGGTGGAGAAATCAAATGTATGGCGTCAACACTTATTCATCACTGAATAGCATCTAAATATGTCTATGAACACTTTTAAAATTTCAGCCATAAATTCTTGGGTTGGCTCAAAATGTTCTGAAAAAATTATTAAAAATGAATGCTTTATTGAATTGCAAAAATAAATTAATTAAACAAAAATGTAGTTATACTGCACTTTCCATATCAGAAATAGACAGAATTCTACATCGTTTCTACATGTTTTATGTTTATATGAAAACAAATTGAAATATCTATTGTGTACATGCATTTGTTCTACGTAAATTAATTCATAGATTTGATTTTGAACAACATATAAAAGTAACTTACTCTATTAGTTCAAATGTTTCAGAATTTCAATGATTAAAATTTGGAGATATGTTTGACCTCTTCCCCAAGATTTGTTTGAAACACACGAAAAAAAATACCTTTGTTTGCAAGCGATTTTTTTCTGATGAATTATATAAAATAATGTAAACAAATATGTTTAAAAATTCAACATAAAATGAAATAACTTTTACTAACTCTTAATACATTAAGTATATGCTCCAACTAGAAAGTGAAATTTTATATATATATATATATATATATATATATATATATATATATGAGTGTGTGTGTGTGTGTGTGTGTGTGTGTGTGTGTGTGTGTGTGTACGACATGGCATATTGGACCCAGATACGACTTTTGTTTTCCTTTTTTAATGTAAGTCAGAATTTACCAACACATTACTCTTGGAATATGATTGTGTTTTTCAAGTTTTCACGGTCTAGTGATATAAAATTTCTACGTGGTCAAATTATTTATTTATTTTCAGTCCTAAGTAAAATAATAATTATGATATAATAATAAAACAATGAAGAAATATAGAACACGTTACTAAATAATTTAATCGAAAGGGTAAACAAACAAATAACAGTCACTCTTTTAAAAAATAAAAACACTAATTGATAATGAAATATTACAGGGATTAACTTTTTACAATAATATTTTTTTTTAGATCCCGTCATGGCGCGTTCGTATTCTTAAAATGACTGTTAGTCTTGACTTCATCTACGCATTCATGTCAGCATCAAAGTTTTTGCCGTTTACTGAAGCTCCGTCCCTACTAGGTCCTTTCGAATCTCGAATCATTTAAAAAACAAATTAAAATGTATATATATATTAGCATGGTGTGTGTTTTAAAAATTATCAAAGATGAATGTTGTATTAAAATCAGAAATTGTATAAATTATATATATTTATATTTAGCCTTTTCAAAAAAATAAAATTAAGATGAAGCAATACATTTGAATCCCTTAATACGTTTTAATTAAAAGAAATGTACACAACTTAAAACTAAAGTTTTTTGAGATTTCATATTACAATTTGAAAAAAATGACTTTTTTTAGTGTGTTTTGGTATCTATTCAGACTTACCAATTGTTCTTGTCTAAACAGCAGAGTTGTATACATCATACATTGAGAAAGACATCATTCTATATTCTGTTATCTTCTGGTATTAATAGTCGAAATAAAGTTAATGTAGAACTCGTGTCCTACCATGACCTGGTATTTTTTCTTAAGGATTCTTGGAAGATAGGAAAATCTCCTGACGTCACAAGCTGGAGAACTTGACGAATCTTTATGTGTGGAAGGTACAACTGGTTACAGTGACAACGGCAGTATTGTTGAAAATGGATTTGGTCAGGGTTACGCTGCCGAGTAGCTACAACTATACTTTCGATACAGATGTTCTCTGCTCTTTGATGGGTTAATAACAATATTTTCTTTTATAGCGCAATATCTAGCGACAGTCCATGGATAATAGACTCGTTTTCTGAGCCGGGGTGGCGCCAAGGTTGTAGCGAGTCGAAGTAAGAAAATCCACCCCTCGTTTGTGAGGTAATTTTTTTGTGGAAGGCACTTTCGACCATGTTCCTTGGTGCCCAGGTGGCCCCCTCAGGGGGAAACTTTTGGGGAGGGGCCTAGTCCCCTAGTTATTAATTACTCTGCGTGGGGGGGATTGTGAAGTTGCTAGGAGAGTTTCCCAGGAAGACCTATTAAGAGCCTTATGCTGCTGACTACATTCCAAAGGTAGGATAGTACAATATAAGATCCAGTATTCTTCTGTGCTAGAACTTAATCGTTCTCCTTCTATACAGAAGGTCTTTAATGTAAATGATAAGATAATCGTTTTTTCATGCTTTTCAACTATGCTCAAAGCGTTGTAAATTGAGAGATTCTGTTTAACGAAAATATGTCATTAGATGTTTATAAATTGTTTTTGGTTTGATCGTCATAACATTTTCTCAAGAACTGAGTAAAACTGTTCTATAAAATATGAGATTGTTCCAAAGGAGCGCACTTCCTTCGAGCTGCTGGGGATGTTTTTTCCCTCTACTTCAAAAGCTTGAGAATCACTCAGTGTAGACGAATCGGCCACTTATGTCAGCTGATGACTATGATTATTCCATAAGTGTTGTTGCATGCATAAATTGATGAAGTGATTTTTAAAGGAGGTCATTATCTATAATATGAGTGATTTGTAATGACCAGTATTAGCTATCATTATTTTTATCGAGTTTTATTTGTGTTTTTGTATTATTTTGTCAAGTCATCATCATCTTTGACTATACATCTCGTGTATGTTATTTTCCTGTTCAGTCACCCTCTTCAATTTCCAACAGATCTGTGTCATTTTGGCTCCATGCCTGGAGCAACAGCTACTGCTACTGTAGATCTTTCTCAATCATATCCACCCATTTCATTCTTAGTCATTTTTTGATTAGCTTTCTATCCCCCCCCCCAGTTTCTGTTTTTTGCTGTTGCCCCACAAGTTGGGATTCTTTTCACATGATTTGCCCATTGTAGTCTCGTTTTAACTGTTGAGACTGTGTGCGTTCTTGCGGCCTCTCCAAACACCATTTTCCAAAACAGGGCCGTAAATTTTCCTTAGTACTTTTCTCGTCAATGTGTTGAGGTTGTTTCAGCTTTGCGATAGTTAGGAGCTTAGTCTGACTTCCATTAATTACCGTCGGCCACATGATGACGGTATACATGTTGTTGTTTTTTCTCAAGAGTTTTTTGTTTAATAATAGTTAGTTCATGAAAAGTTTAGACTACATCAGCTCTGTTTCCATCCAGTAGAACTATGTCATCCGCATGTTGGCCTTAGAGTATTTCCTGGGGTTTATCACTGTGCTGTTTCTCAGAAAGTAGTTTCTGATCGTTATTATTTCCTTTAGAGCAAATCTGAAATACTGATGAACTTTTAATTTTAAAAAAATTACTCACCTAGATAATTATAAATGACGCAGGCTATTAAAAATTCCCCTGATCAGCTTTAAAAGAAAAATTCCTGATATTCCTAAAATAGTTAAAAGGCTATCTCTAAAATTCTCATGGAGTCATTCTCAAACGCATACATATTATTCCATTATTACACTAATAAACATCTTATTTTGATTCAAATAAATTTAAAGATTTTATGATTTGTTCATACTTTTTAAAAAATTTATTGGCTACAGTTGTGACTATATTGTTAAAAGGCTGAATCCCTTATTCTAACAAAGATAATTATTCAAGTTTCTTGAAAGAATGCCCACTCACCCTTTTCCCAACTGTTATCTCCTAAACCCTGCATGCAGGATCGCAAATATGCGAACAGTGGTGTAGGGGAGGGAAATGGAGATGAATCTCTGCTGCCGCATGGATATTTCTAATAACTAAGTTATATACATATATATATATATATATAATATATATATATATATATATATATATATATATATATATATATATATATATATATATATATATATATATATGGCTTACATTAAAAAAGCTTTGAATAAACACACGCTAAATCAAACACAGCTAACGAAAGAAAAGGGAAAGCACAAATTACTTACCATGCATTAAGGCTTAAAAGTGTTGACTTAGTGGTCAGTGATGATTCTTCCACAAATTAAGAACTTACATTTTGCATTGTATTGTACTCAAGGATGCTTGACCGCCTTTAAGTGAAGGATTACCAATTAGTTTTCCTTTTTATTATTTTTCTGTAATAATTTTTAGTATATAAATAAATACTTGGTCTTTATAAGTAAATAATGATAAAAATATTTTGTAATTTTTATTTACTGTGTATTAGGTTGGAATTAATATTTTTATGTCTTTCTAACGTCAATTGAAATACATTTATTTTATGCGAAAAAAAACCACATTTTTATTTTCTAATTTACCTGAAGTGCTAGAAAAAGGAACAATTACTGTTAAATAGTTACAAACTAATGTAATGCATGTCATACTATAATGTGTCGTCCATGTTAATTCATACAAAGCTATTGTGTTATTTAAAGAAAAAAGACTATTCCCATACCAGTTTCTCATTTATAACCAAATTATTAATATCTTTTTTATTTCTCTCTCCACTTTACTATATTTAGTCTATCTTCTTCCTTGATAAAAATCACCATCTCTGGCCTATACTTAATCTCGAAACCGTTTTTTCGATTATACATAATTGTAATAAATGACAAAAAGTCCACCTTTTTACTCTGCTTACCTCCCTTGCTGTGTGTTTTCCGAGAAAGTTTAAGTCTTGAATTTATGATTACGTCATCAATTGTGGTATTGGGAAAACAGTTTCAGGATACAAACTTTGCTTGTTACTCATGTAAACGATAGCCTCGTAAAACCGTTTGAACTATCAAACACACCTAGATAGATAATCACCTAACAAACATGAGCGTTTATTACATATTGTACGGTGTCTAAAACCACTTAATTCTGAAATGTTAATGTACTAAAATTGCCAAATTTTATTTATATACACAGATCCTTACCACTTGATTTTAGTTTGTTTTGTTTGGTATCTTGCATCTCCTAAGTTGTCGGTCCAAATGATTTACATATAGAACTGTACAAGTTTTAAGGCTTTAGAAATTTGTGACCGTTTCAAATTTGAAGTTTGAAAGATAAAAGTCTAAATGATTCAACTTAAATACATAATTGGTCTTATAAGTAAATAATAATAAAAATATCTATATTTTTGTAATATAAAAATTATAAAATCTCACTTTTGTAACGCATGTACTAAAAATTTATATCTTGAGGAGAAAGAAAGGGAGATGATCGTCTGGAAAAATGTGTCTCTTCATGGAGTTTTGCCGAATCCAGCGGCAACCCTCCATGAAAAGCACTATGCATAACGAATTCAGTCATGTACTCACTGATACGAAAATGTTTTTGGCTAAGGATGTTTTACAGGGAGCTGTGTAGTGTAATTAATCTGTATAAATTTTTTGGGACGATAGTAATAACAAAATAAACATTATCCTTACCAGGCACAAAATATATACCATTTATTTGTAAGAAATTTACTTAAGTCTAAATATTTATTTTGCTTTACATATGCTAATACATAAAATAATAATTTTATAAGCACTTATAATTACTTATATATAATATATATATATAATATATATATATATATATATATATATATTATATATATATATATATATATTAGGGATGCTGAAATTAAGGAATAATTTCTCGATTAATCGTTAAAATCTTTAAAGATTAAATTATTTTTTAACGATTAATCAACCCATCACTTACAAATTATCGGAAGTCAAAAAGTAAACAAAATAAATTAAAAATATATCAGCCGATAAATAATAACAAATTTCCTGAAAATTACACGAAAATTTAGGTTTTAAACTATTGACTAATGGGAATGTTCAAAATGTTGATAAAGTTTGCATACCATGGTTCTAACACTTCGCCTATTTATCTAACCAAATGAAAAGCGTATTAAGCTAATGGCAGCAATGGAGTGTGACTCAGAGACAGAAAATGATGACAGATCTTTTGATGAAATACTGCGTTACAAAATGGAGATGAAAGTTCCTGAATCCATTAAACCTCTACAATGGTGGAAACTTAATGAACACCGATATCCGATAATGTCATTCCTTGACAAGACCGTTTTGGGGAAAACCAGTTACCTCAGTTCCATGTGAATGATTTTTCAGCTCGGCTGGCTATATCGTCAATTAGACCCACTCATCACTTGTACCAAATAATGTTAACACATTTGTCTTTTTGCGTGGTTGGTTAAAAGATTACATATAAAGGAGACATTCCAGTGTTATTTAGATTTTCAACAAGAACGTTTAATAAGTGTTATTTATGAGATCATACATTTAAATTTTTTGCTTTAATCGAAATTAAAGATTAATTAATCGTTAAATTCTCAAAAGTTAACGATTAAATTTAAATTAATCGTTAACAGCCCTAATATATATATATATCTAATATATAAAGATGAAAGTTTGTTTCTTTGTTTGTTAACAATGGAATTCAACGCCGATGGACCCAGGATGGTGAAATTTTGCATGGGACCCCCATTAGACCCGAGACAGGTCATAGGCTATGTTTCAAGACTAGTGTGCTTGCTAGCATAGTTATTGATAGACTAAGTTTAAACTGAGCACCCTAGTCTTATAGTCATGGCGAACAACGAGATAATCGATTTCACCTACGATTTAACGTTTCTGTCTCATTTTTAACTTTTACATGTTCATAATTTTGGAACTAAAGGTTTCTTCTTACTGTAAAATTCAAATATTACATTTATTTTTTTACTTTTTAGTGCATTTCTAATATAAGACTAGTTTTTTAAAAGTGTTTTATATATATATTTTTTTTACATTACAGATGTGTTAAGAGTATTTCATTACATTTGTCACACGATGCAATGTATTTTTTTTTAATTAAGAGTTTTATTATGTTGTTTCTAATAACTCATATTTTAATTTAAACAAATACTAATTATGTGATGGAATTTTATGTGGAAAGAAATTGCCCAAGTCAAAAAAGCTTAATCGTAACTTAGAGGACTTATACGTTTTGTTTTTCTTAAAAAATTTTTCGTGTTCTTTGTTAATTTTTCTTGCATATTTTACTGGCTCATTCCCTTAAATTTACTCATTAAAGTTAATCATCAATGATCATAACATGCATATAAAAGCTTAGGACCAATGCTGTGTTTTTTTATTACATAAGCTAAATAAAATTACAATTTAAACCTTTCTACCGGACTTATAAACAGAAGTATATTAAACTCAATATAAGTGAACCTGAAAGCAATTAATTAAGTTGGGCGGCGAATTGAATATGCCATGGTCATTACGCTTTTGCGGAATAACAAAAGCCATTTTAAAAATAGATGTTTAGTCAAACATATCATCTTTTTTTTTCAATTTCGTAAATAATGTATTTATTTTTCAGAAACTAAATCTGGTGTTAGAAATATAATTTACAAAATATGATGTCCCATCTGGAAACATGATCCAAAACATACTTGAATTCCTTTTTAAAATTATACCTATTACATAAAAGCCGTAAATTTAAATCGAATAACATAGAGACAAATATTTATATATTTAAACAATTATATATCATTTCCATATTAAAACAATAATTATTAAAGACTATCAAAAAGTATACAATTTATTTTTGGAGCAGTACTTCATTACAAGACATCACTTTGATCACTTGCCTCCAGGTTAACTTTCATTGACTAAAAACGGTGCGCAAATTTTATTACAAGCTTTTTAAATAAGATTGAGTTAGTGTCTTTAAATTATTTTGGAAATATCATTACATTTACAACATTTATAATTTACTTTATTAGCTCTTTAGTATAAGCAGCTATTGCCTTTTGGAGAGAAGTTGGGAGCGAAGTTCCTTAACTTATAGCTGATGTTACAAATATTTCATTACTTTGAATAGTTTAACGATGTGGGGTCGTAAATAAAATAAGTTTTTTTCCGTGACGGCAGTTGTCGTCAAATTTTTAAAAATTTTAAAATTATAAGTGTGTTTCATGAGAAAAGCAATTCTCAAAGTCTAATTGAAAGCAACTCATTAGTAATGAACATTAGAAGTTGAATTATTTTTTTTCTTATAATACTTAAAAAAAATTCTCATATATATACATAGCATTATAAAAATATATCCACTCTAAAACATGTATTTAAAGTTTATAAAGAATGAGAGACTTTCTTAATATTTATTTTTTATTTTTCTTGATTAACTTCATTTAGTGCCCCTTTTCTATACTAATAAAAATCTAAGCACTAATGGTCCAATTTCCAATTTGAATAAAAGTCTGTAAATTTTCAGACTCATACTAAAAAAAAATTAAGCACGACTGCACTCTCAACTAAAAGTAATGTTGAATAAAAATTGCATTTTCTTATATCAGCTAATATATTACAATATAATATTTGACTACTGGATGAATAGTTATATCTATACTAAACTTAAGTTAACATGAACCTGATAACTAATTTGAATTTTTACCTCAATGGGAAGTGAATATGTCCATTCATTTCTTTCCAGGATACCAAAATATATTTTTTTCAAAAAAATTATATCTTCGTTTCACATACGTTTTTAAGGGAATGGGTCAATATTAAATATAATTTGCAAATAAATTATCTAATTTCCAGAAGAAAAAAAAACAGGGAAAAACGGGAGTCTTGTCACGTGAGAATTCACGGGTTTGACAGAAAAAAGAAAAGGGGAGCGAACTGGTGTAAATAAGAAAGGAATGCGATTGTTATGAGGTCAACGGAAATCCAAGGTTCAGCCTGGGAATGTGGTCACTGAGTCGAGGCGGCCACGGGAGGTGACATGAAGTGTGTAGTGGTGAGAGGTGAGATGGAGAAGTTGAATCAGTAGAGTGGTGCTATTTGGAATTCTAGAGATCACAGTGGTTTATTGTAACATATGTGTATATATTAAATATTTCATAATTAAAGTGCATTTTTCCTGACTTGAATTGTAGTGAATTATTGTGCGAGAGATGTTGAAGCCCACAAACACTAGAGAAAGCAAATCAATCACAAGAACAGTATGTGACAAGTCTGGATAGAAAAAAAACTGGGCTTAATGATATAATTTACAAAATATAATGTCTTATCTGAAAACGGAAATCAACAATGAATTGAATGCTTTGGTGAACGGCAACATATGAGATTTTGGAATCCATCGCTAAATGGGACAGTTTTGATGAAAGGGACAAAAGTGAAACAATTATAAAAATAAGTTTGATGTATTTTGATTTGGTTTTTTATTGATTCATTTTACCTTCTTCCCTTAAGTTCTATCAGAGTATTAAAGACTACTTGATATTCATTCCGAATGTTATCTCTTGATACGTTGAATCTATAGAAATGAGAAATGTTTGTTTGCAAGATTTTAAATTAAATTAATGCCCTTTTCAAATCGTTTGTTACGTTTCAA
The DNA here is from genome assembly GCA_944989445.1 of Ampullaceana balthica. Taxonomy (NCBI): domain Eukaryota; kingdom Metazoa; phylum Mollusca; class Gastropoda; family Lymnaeidae; genus Ampullaceana; species Ampullaceana balthica. The sequence goes on from CALYLW010000061.1 coordinate 2,030,939, forward strand.
GGCTCCCTTTATTATTAGGTAAAACTGTCTCAGAATTAGAGAATTACATTTTTCATAAGTATATTTCTGACCAACTGAAAGTTGCATTCCAAAGAGTAAGCACAACATTTAGTTATATTATAACCAGACGGCCGAACTTAAATCGTCGCATATACATATATACTTAACATATAGTTATTGGCTTATTTTCAACTACGTATGCAACCTTATAGGGCATTACACTCCCGCTGCAGAATCGCGGGTAAATTTCTAGTATATATATATAAAGCTCAGTTGGTGTTTGTATCTTTGTTTGTATGTTTGTATGTTTCATTTTTTCAATTTTCTGTTACACAGCCACGGAAAAACGAAATTACTGACGTGGACCAAATTTGGCAGGACGATTCCTTTTACCCTGAAGATGGTTTTAAGATAGTTTTTGTAATTGTCCCTTTTGCCCGAATGCCGTAAATTAAATAATCAGAAAATGCAGAGACAAAGAATGAAAAATGTAACCTCATTTCTATATTGAACAAATTTACGCGGACGTTCAACTTCCGTTCAAAGTGAGTTATTTTTGGTGATTTTTTTCCCCCCAATACTTTATTTTCAGCGGTGCGCATTCACAAAATATTATATTGTCTAATTATGGTGCGCACATTTTCGTTTAGGATTCTTAATTTGAGCTGTGCAGTACAAAGAATTGTCATTTTCTTTACTGTTACTTTCTATATATTACAGACACGTGAATATATTTAATTACAACTGCCACACGATGCATTATGTTTAATTGTTTACACGTTTAAATTTAATTGCGAATTTGTTTTAATTATATTCTGTTCCATAACTCGACATTTAATAAAATCCTATTTATGTAATAATTGTGTCAGTATTTTTTTCAAGGCTTCATTTTCAGCGGTGCGCGACTTAAAATCTTTCGTCGCCTAATTACTGTGCCCACATTTTCGTGTACGCATCTTAAATTTATCTGTGTCCTATTATTATAACATTTATATTTTTTTTGTCTTTTACATAAGCTATACACTTATACTATTTAAACTTAGGCTACCGGACCTATTAACATAAGTAAATTAAGCTAAATAAAGTGATCCTGAAAACGCTTAATTACTTTGTATTGCGAATTGAATATGTTATGTTCATTCCTTTGTAGTTAGATTAACATAGGCCATTTTTTAAATCAATTATTGTCATGGTTGCACATGCGTTTTTTAACATAAAATTGATAAAATTAGGAATATAGCCTAATTTCTTTATTTTTTAGAAACAAAATCTGTTATTGGGCCATGAAAGTGACTCAAAAAATAATTTCATTCCTTTATGATATACCAATTGCATAAAGCCGTAAATTTAAATCGTAAATGTAGACACAAATATATAACAATTCAAATGCTATTTCCATGTTATAACAACTATAAATATATTAAAAAGGAGAGTTATTTTTGATTCACTTGTTATGAGCAGACTTTTTATTAAGCCAGAATATTTCTATAACCATTTATTATTATTGTCTAAATACGGTGCGCACATTTTCTTGAATTCGTTTTAAAACGACTGTTTTAATTTCTTTCAAGTATTTTAGAAAGTACATTTCACATATAAAATTTATAATTTAATTTATTGGTGCTATAGGTTAAGTAGATTTTGCCTTTGAGGGGGGTAATGCCATATTATCTTTATCTCATAGACACTGTTGCAAATATTGTATTAATTACAATTGTGCTACGATGCAGTGTCGGAAATATATAAGAGCTTTTTTAGTGACGCCAGTGGCAGCGATCTTTTGGAAAAATGTCAACAAAACAGTGGCCTTTTTTAATGGATACAAACAAACATACAAACATCAACTTAGCTTTATATATTACATATTCGTTTAAATTATTTTATTTCAATTTTTTTCACATGCATTGTATTACTATTTTACATGTAATGAATAAAATTGGGATTTTTAAAAATTTAATTCATAACTCGACACTTAATTAAAAACCAAAGATGTAGCGAGTTTATTTTATGTTGAAAGTGATGGCCTATGTCAAATAAACTTACGCTTTAAAACAGTTTACATAAGCTTTATATTATAAACTTTCGCTACCGAACGTATTAACAGAAGTTAACTAAATTTAATAAAGTGATCCTGAAAACGCTTAATTAATATGAATTGCGAATTGAATATGTTATGTTCATTTCTTTGTAGTCGGAATAGCATAGGCCATTTGTAAAATTGCTTTTTAATCATTTTTCAGATGCGCTTATTAACATACGGTTGAATTTTCAGATAGAAAATCTGGTGTGTGTGTGCATTGAATATAATTTACAAAATATTATGCCTTATCCGAAATAGGGAACAAAAATAAAGATTCCTTTTTGAATTTATACACATTGCATAAAAACAGTAAATATAAATCGCAAAATATAGAGACATAAAAAATGTTAAATATTATTTCCCTGTTAAAATGATTATGAATACGTCAAAAGGAAGAATTATTTTGGTCCAGTACATTTACTTTATAACAAGACTTTATTTTATGCGGCAAGCTTTCTATAATATTTTATTGTCTAAATATGGTGTGCACAATTTTTTTATATCATTTTAATACGACTGCTTTTGTTTTATAAAAGTATTTTAGAAAGTACATTTATAATTTTGTTTATTTGCGCTATGAGTTACGTAGCTTTTGCCTTTTTAAGGGATAGTACCACATGTTCTTTATCTCATAGACGCGGTTACAAATATTATATTACTTATAATTGTGATACGATGCAGTTTCGTAATTATATATTAAATTTTTGAGCGACCAGGGTGTTAGAGCTCTTTCGGAAAACCTATAAGATATGTTTATTTTGTACAAGTGGGAATGAAATAGTAAATTTAGTTATTATGTTCGTCAAGATTCATTATTTAATAAATCATATTTTTTAAAATAATAAGGTAATGTTAAAAGGCACTGCATTAAGTGAAAAAAACTCACGCGGTAAAATGGCATATCTCTGTTTCCCATAAGATTTTAACTAAATAGATGAATCTGAACATGGCAAATAAAAATTTTAATAACCAGAAACTAATACTTGGATAAAAGGTTAGCACACTCCACTACTAAGTGTGGGTATATTTCTAGTATATAGATATATAAATATAGAATATTTAAGAAATATGTTTATACACTATTTTTACTTAAAAATTTAAACACATGTATCGCTATGACTTTAGAATCTCAAAAACACCTATTTTTACAAAAAAGTTAATTTTGAAGTTTTAATGCATAAATAGGTGTTTTAGCCGTTGGGGGATATCTAACAGATTTATTTTTATTGTGGCCTATTATGATTTTTAAAGTTATTCTAGAGCATAAAACACTTATTAAACATTTACTATTCACATGGAAGTGGTAACCACTTTCTCCTTTTAATGTTTACCTTCTAAGTCTAACATGTGATAAATAAATCAAATAAATCCCATTTCAATTAAAAAAACAAAACAAATGAAGTGTTTTGCCGATTATATTACTAAAATGCGTATGAACCCAAATAATACGCAATGAATTTGATTTGTCAAAACAGATTTGAACTCCTGTTATAATCTCTCAAAGTTCTACACCCTCAAATGTTTTTTCACAGGACGTTTAGCTGTTTAAAATATATGTAGTTGATTATTGTATTAGTGTTAGAGAAATATAATTGTTTACATAATTGTTTGTCCACTCGTATTTACTCCTTTTTAACTATTGACCAAATATACCCCCTCCATTCGCACCTCTTCACTCTATTGACGTAATTACGGATAATATTTCGTTATTGCTGATTATATAATGAAGAGGAAATATACAATTATTTATTTTAAATAAGAGACATAAATAGAAATATTTTTGAGATCAAAAGATTAGAATAATTATAGCTATTTTACTTATAATTTTTTTGCCCTTGCTACAGTTTTATTTCAAACATTCTCTTGACTTTTCTACCCATATACCTGAGGTCAAAGGTTACAACAAAACCAAATAGACGCGAGGCGTAAGAGGGCCAAAGTTCTTCCAACGCCTCATGCATCTAAAAAATAAAATAAAATAAAATAAAACACGACATTTAAAGACGTCAAGCATAAAGCAATCAGGTTTAAATTTGACACTAATTCGCCGTTCACGTAATAAAAATTCTCGCGAATTTTGTGTGAAGTTTGGGGAACAACTTTATCAAATATAAATTGCCTTTAAATTTATTTGGATTCATTCATTTAAATGTTATTTAATAATTTTTCTATAAAATTCAAATCTGTTTTCTGGATTTTCCCAATATGATAAAGCATTTTCCAGAAAAATACGTAAACGTTAACTGTGAGGTTACAATCCTTAAACATTGATCTTTTATTTTATAAGTACATTTCTGGAAACTAAATATAGTTTCAGGATTTTCCAAAGTGTCTTTGCAATTTGGCTCAAAATGATATAAACTTATATGAAAGATAAGTCTTCTTTTTAAACACAGCAAATGTTCGGAGTCTCGATGTTGAACAAAAAACGCTCCGGAAAACATTAAATTGGTGACCTTGAACGATATTTACCTTCAAGAGCTAGGAAACTTAAACATCTGGTGAATTTGTTTTAACTGCGAAGTTTCCACCCATAGTGATAAATTATGCAATGCGCATGCGCGTTGAATTTTATACGGTTGTGGGAAAGAGAGAAATGTTGGCGTCATCGACATCTCACGTTATTTTGCGAGTTTGGCGGTGGATTGTTTCTATTACATGTCGTTTTTAAAAGAAACAACTCTTTAGAAATTATCTGTCATTTTTTAAGGTTTGTGTAAAGTAATCACGACTTTTCTTACTAAATGCTAATTTTTATTTCCTCGCGTTTTTTTTAGCAATTGAGACACATTTTATCGCTTAAATAATTAACTGTTGGTAAAAAGTTTTGTAATTATTTGGAAAGCTGTTGCCACTGTTGCAAGAAGAATGTTCACAATGTGAAATTTATTCGAATATCGGATACTGGATATGTGACGTGCTTGCATTGGTTTGTATTGTTATTTCAGCAGTTTTAGAAGACTGGGCAGAAGTTGTCGAGTGACTACTTGTGGTTAACTGACATAGTACGTTTTGCGGCCAACAGCTGCAGCTTAGGATAAAGTCTTTGGATTAAACATTTGATTTTATTATTGATGTTAGTCGTGTAGAATACAAAAGTCTGGAATTCGAAGCTTCAATCTTCATAAATTTTTAAAAAAAAACATTTAATAAAAGTAAAAAAAAATATTTTTTTTAATTGTCTTTGTCTCTTACTATTTTTAATGTTGAATTTTGTTTTCCAGATATGTCGCTTTTCTTATGGGATCCAGCTTTGGGCTTTTATTTAGATATTTAAATAGTAAAATTTAATTTCTTTTAAAGAAATTAAGTCAGTTTCATTGTTAATACCTGTCTTCTGACAGATTTCAGTTATTCCTTAATATTTAAATGGTAAAATACTGATGAGTTGATTGATGAAAAACTGTTTTCCATTCTAAAAGTTGAAGGTAAATTATCAATAAATTGAACCACTTATCCGTATTTATCATCTCTTTATTGTGCATGATTCATTCTGACTTTAAGGTTTAAAATCAACTTGCATTTCTATAAAATTAACCGATGTTTCAATCGAATTCAAATTATGTCGATAAACTTTAAAAAGCGAATCGAGTTTACAAAAATTTATTTTAAGGGGTGGGGCAGAGACCTTGTTGATATGACGTCATATATTGACTTAGCGCCACCTGTTCAACTTTGAGGCAATGGAATATGATATCAAAATTCGCGAAGGGGCTAGTCACATTCAACAAATTGGGGTCAAATTATTTATTTCAAAATAAATTTCTGCTAATGTCACTGAATTAAATTTTCACTGCTTGTAATTGAATCGTTTTACAACCGTCTGGTCCTCTCATTAGCAACAAAATTGGTTTTCCAGGCAAGAAATTAAATTAATTATTTAAAATTTTGCAACATCTTTTAAAGTTTAAAGTAATATACATTTAGGGTTTTCCCGATTTTTACTTGAAAATAAAATCCTTAAGGTGGTCCACGGGTGAAAATATCGATATTTATGTAATTTTTATCAAATATGAGATAATGGTGAATTCCACTACATTAACCTCTTAGCTCTAGTTCGGCATATTCCATTTTCATAAAAAATTATTTAAAAGTGTTTAAAAATGTGTTTGCAAGTGGTATAGTAACAATAGAAAATAGACATTAGGGCGAAAAATCGTGGTGATAAAAAACGAACTTACGCCCTATTTATTGACATTATTATTATAAAGCTACATAGACATATTTGGTATCATTGGAAAGCTTAACCTCCCTACTTTGTAATGGTATCGCCCATTAGGAAGCCCAGAAATAACCCTTGAAGGAATTCTTTGTTCCGTTAGCCCGGGTTAATTTTTCTTTCAAACATGCTCTCCTATTGGTTGATATTTTAAAATTATATATATCCGTAACTTTCATTGGTCGGCTTGTTATTGGGGCGACCCAGATACAAAAATTATATCCCACAATGCAACATTCTTCTACCCTCTTCATCACGAAACGTTTGTTCCCGTTAGCGCAACCTGTTATCGATCGAAGCCTTCTGAAACAAATTTACATTTTTTTTAAAATCTATTTGAACGGATTTTATTGCTTGTAAAAGGTAAGTTTACTTAAACATTGTAAAATTTAATAAATATTTAATGCTAGATTTGTTGGATAATTAATTTTGTGCTAGATTTATTCTCATACTAGTATTAGTATTATTAGGTTAGCGGTAATAATAATAGTATTACTATAACTATAATAGTGAATAATTTTTTCGTAAACTACACGTGTGTGTACTGGCACTGGCTAACGTTCTAAAATAAATATGTTAGGCCTGATAATACAAAATTTAAATAACTAATTTTACAATTAAATAGAATTAAACATCACGTTTCATTTTGTTTAGTTTATATTCATTCTTACACGTGGCTAATTGGTCACGATATTAAAAAAAAAGTTCGTTGTCAATGACAACAATGTAATGTTATCATTGACTAAGATATGGTAAATACATTCCAATGAATACAATAAATCTAATGTTTTTCAATAGTTACGTTAAAAAAAATATATCTATAAAAATAATGTTACCATTTCCTTGTTTCCCCCCAAACATTACTTTCATTTTTGCGTGACCCTAATGGTATATAATATTTAAAAAGTCTAATACATGAAACTTTTTTCTTGGTCAAAAAATTCAGGAAACGATGGCACCCATGAATAGAAGAAGGAAACAACTGCTAAAGGCAAGACTTGGAGGAGTCGCAAAGTCAAACCGGGGCCACTCTGCACTGCTTTCACCGCCACCGGCTTCACCGCCAGCAACACCACCACCGGCTTCACCGCCAGTAACACCACCACCGGCCTCACCGCCAGCAACACCACCACCGGCCTCACCATTAGCATCACCACCACCGGCCTCACCGGTAGCATCACCACCGCCAGCTACACCAATAGCATCATCACCACTGGATTCACCACCACCAGCTTCAGCGCTTGATGACTCTCTGGCAACGTCTGCCTCAAAGGCCAAGCTTTTTTCGTTTGATTCGGAGCATCAGCACCCCATAGAACTCTCATCAGCAACAATAATGCAGATCGATGCTCTGCAACCTCTGTTTGTGAATTTTTCATGCCCAGAATGCCAGGAGGGGCATTTCATTGTTAGAAACAATGAAAGTAAGCGGTCTGGACTAGCTTTCTTTCTCGAGGTGCTGTGCAATTTATGTGACTTTGTCATCGCATCTTCTTACTCGTCAGTGGTATGCAACGGCAAAGTTTTTGATGTCAACAAAAGAGCTGTGGCAGCATCATTAGTGACTGGGTTGGGGCATGCTGGTATGGGGAAGTTTTTTGAAATAGTTAACATTCCTAGTATTCATCAGAAGACTTACGACCAGCATGCCACAACCATCCATCAATGTCTACCAACCTACAAGGATAAGATGTTGGAGCTTGCAGTGGATAAAGTGAAGGCAGGTTATCCAGAACAGGGCCAGGCACAGGTAGTAGATATTGATGTGTCATTTGATGGTAGTTGGCACACTCGTGGCCACAGCTCCAAGTCTGGCATCGGTTGCGTAATAGAAAATAGAACTGGGCTCGTGGTAGATTTTGAATGTCTTTCGAAGTTTTGCCAAAAATGCTCCACCACGGGTAAGAAAATGCATGAACAGGGGGTTGATAAGTACACCTCTTGGATGGAGGGACACAAATCATCTTGTGATGTGAATCACACTGGTTCCAGCGGTAGCATGGAGCAACAGGCTGCCGTTTTATTGTGGGGCAGGTCCGTTTCAAAACATGGTTTACGCTACCGTACTGTTGTGTCGGATGGTGACACAAACACTATCAAGTCAATACATAAATCCAATCCATATCCTGACTTGATAGTGGAAAAACACGAGTGCGTAAACCATGTTTCGAAACGACTTGGAACTGCCCTAAGAAATTTGGTTGAGACCAAAAAAAAGCAAGGAATAACCCTTGGTGGTAAAGGTGTTGGGCGCCTCACCCAGGAAAAAATCAAGCGGCTACAGAAATATTTCACCAAAGCCGTTAGATCAAACAAGTCTGTGGAAGACATGAAGCGGGCGATTTGGGCAGGATTCTGGCATTGTACTTCAACTGATGAAGAACCCCACCATGATGACTGTCCAAATGGTGAGACATCCTGGTGTTTTTTTAAGAAGGCATTAGCTAAAGGTTTGATAGTTCCTAAACATCTTTCACATATTTCAACATACCTCAATCCAACTGTTGCTGAATATGTGAAAGATGTTTATGAACGAATGACTAACGAGGACTTGCTGCGTAGGTGCCTTCAAGGAAAAACTCAGAATGTCAATGAGTGCATCCACTCGCTCATATGGTCCCGATGCCCCAAGCATATTTTTGTCAAACGGTCAAGGCTGGAAATTTCTGTAGCCGTTGGTGTTGGGGAGTTCAATATGGGGTCGAAGGCGTCCAAGGACTTTTTATCGTCAGTGGGTTTGGGGGTAGGTCATATGACACGGGAATTAGGGAAAAAGAGGGATCATGTAAGGGTTAGGAAAGCTGAGTCAGCATTAAAATTAAATGTAAAGAGGAGGAGGGAGTTAATTAGGGGGGCTGAAAGGAGGGAGTCAGATAGACTTTTATTAGTAGAGGGTGGTGCACAGTATGTAGCGGGGGGCTCAAATGATTTTTAATTTAGAATTTTTATTTTTTTTATTATTAGGCTGAGTTCAAAATTTTATAATGAGCTATTTTGTACAAATTTATTTACCAGTTTATTTCAAAATTTTGAATTGTTTATACATATTTCAGAATCAGTCTACCAATAATGTAAAGTTTCTTTTGATCTTAGTATTTTCACCTTTTTTTCTTCTTTCTTATTGTCAAGAAATTTCAAATATATCCTGTAAATGCATTAATGATTTTTTTATATTCATGATGCATGCATAAAAACATTGTAGATAAATAGCCTATCATGTATTTAATTTACAATTTTCATGTCTTTGTTTAGTTTTTCTTGCCTTTGTCTGTCATAAATTCATTGACGTCAGACTTATCTACAAGAGAAATATTGTATTTTCAAGATTTATGGTTTGCATAAATATTAAGATTTATGTTGTCTCCATGTTAGTTAATGTTTTTTTAACGATTGAGGCTTTAAAAAATTTTTTTTGAATTTTTCGCTATTGTCATAATTTTCTCAAAAACGTTGGTTCATGTTTCAAAAAGTGTACTGATTTATTTAAAATCTTTTATATCTATGCTTTTATATTTTTATTACATTCATAAATGGTATGTATTCATTCTGTAAGAATGTAATATTTTTATAAGGCTTTTAATTTTAAAAAAAATTGAATTTAAATCTTTTTTGTCGTTTTTCTCAACTTTGCATTTTCTGAGTGTTTTAAGAACGCTTTTTGTTAAGACAGGAAAAGTATTATAGTTACAGACTTCAAACTTGCCATGCTTCTTTACAAGGTTATTCTGTACAAAGTTACAAGTTTCTTTTTTTGAATTTATGTATAGGAATTTTTTTATTAATTTTTTTTCAGGTGCTACCCCAAAATTATTTTTGAAAATTTATGACCATACATAGATTTTTTTTTGTGGATCTTCTAAACATTTTATTGCTATTTAATTCTTGTAACTATTTTAACAATAGCATTGTGAATGAGTATGCAAATTTTCATTATGTTATTGCAAAACAATTCGATCCTGATATCTTTTTGGTGACTGACAATTTTTATGAACAATTTTTATTTTTTCGCAATAAAAATTTTTTTAATGAAATTTTTTAATTTTTTAAATTTTATTTTGTCTTTCTATAAGTGCACAGTTAATGTTTACAACTTTTTTTTTAATTTAAGAAATGTAAAAAAAAATTTTTTGACCCATGGACCACCTTAAACTTAAAGTTAAAGCTACAGACAACTTACTATAATGTTGAAGGTTTTTTTTTCTTTTCTTTAGAGGGAGGGATAATCTTTTTTAATATTTTAAATATTTAATAAGTAATTTATTTTATCTGATGGCATTCTGTTTTACCATATTTCAATTACAGTTTAGAAGAGTGACAATACATTTCGGGAAATCACCTGTGCACAGCTATTGGCGTCTGCTCATTGAGTCTTTGGCAGTGTCGAACAGTGAACAGTTTCAGTAAAATAATCTACAGAGTAGTTATTCTTACATTTATTCTTATTTAATCATTGAAATAGAGTAAATAATTAAAAAATGATCATTGAAAACTTAAGAAAGTAAAAGTGCTCTGAATTATTTTTATTTTAATCCCGAGAAGCTTCCTTGTAGTTCTCTTTCAAGCCTCTCTAAACCAGAGTATAGTGCCCCAGGATTGGAAATTAGCTAACGTAACTCCACTCTTTAAGAAATGGGATAAATCAGACCCTGGTAATTACAGGCCTGTATCACTTACTAGTATCACCTGTAAATTACTAGAACACATAATATATAGTAGAATAGTTAACCACCTTGACAAATATAATGCCCTATGCCCACATCAACACGGCTTTAGAAAAAACAGATCACTTGAAACACAATTAATAGGTTTAATAGATGAACTATCAAAAGGCTTAGACAAAAATGATCAAATAGATACAATATTACTAGACTTCTCAAAAGCATTTGACAAAGTTCACCACCTTAGTTTACTTAAAAAACTTAACTTCTTTGGAATCGCAGGTACCTTACATCACTGGATCCAAGACTTCCTTTTGGGCAGGGAGCAAACTGTAATAATTAATGGATCTAAATCTGCACCAATAAAGGTTAATTCAGGAGTTCCACAAGGAACTGTGCTAGGTCCCTTACTCTTTTTAATATATATAAATGATTTACCCAACAACATCTCAACAGGAACAAAAGTTAGGCTATTTGCTGATGATTGTATAATCTATAGAACGATTAAATCAGAACAAGATAGCAAAATTTTACAAAAAGACCTAGATGAATTGATAAAATGGGAAACTAACTGGAGTATGAGTTTCCACCCAGAAAAGTGTCAACTGTTAAGAGTAACAAAGAAAAAGAAACAAATAAATTCAAAATATTTCATTCATGGAAAGGAACTAACCCAAACTAAAGATGCAAAATACTTAGGAGTCATAATAAATGAGAAATTATCATGGAATCCCCATGTCAAAGAAGTTATTAAAAAATCAAACAAAACCTTAGGCTTTATAAAAAGAAACCTTTACAAATGTAATAGAGATATAAAACTAAAATGCTATCTCACTTTGGTGAGACCTGTACTAGAATATGCATCTTCTGTATGGGACCCATCCACCAAAGAAAACATTGATAAACTAGAACAAATCCAAAAAAGAGCTGCCAGATTCATTACTGGAGAATATTCAAAACTGACTAGAATAACACCCTTAGTTAAATCATTAAACCTTGAAACACTAGAGGATAGAAGAACCAAGAGTAAAGTAGTAATCATACATAAAGCAATTAACTCTAATTTAGAAATACAACACAAAGATAACTTAATACAAACCCTCAGATAGACATAAGGATAAAAACACCTTTCTTATTCCGTATGCAAGAACAAACACATACAAATTTTCGTTTCTTCCCGTCCGGAATTCGGGCGTGGAATGGGTTGCCTGAAGAAACCAGGAAAAGCCAACACTTTATCAACATTTAAAACTCTAATAAGAAATGCAGGACTAAACACAAACCATAGATAAGCGTAGGACGCAATAATCTTCTGTATAGAAGGAGCGTCTGAAACAGATAAGATAAGATAAGCTTCAATGACCATTTATTATCACAGCTAATTTACGATAGTTTTTAGCTAGTTTCACAATTATATTGCATTTATGAGTCCTGTGATTTCTGTGTTGCACGATTGTTAAAATTAATCAGTACATTTTGTTTAAAATACTTAGTGACAAAATACAAGTTAAGATAAAACCCACTATTAGGAAATTGCTCGCATAAAATTCATTATAATGAATGTTTTAATCATTAGATAGGGTAGATCATATAAGAATGAAAATTAATTTAACACATTTATTTATTTACCGCTTTTATATTAACACAGACTTTTGCCAAAACATCTAAATAAATCTGATTTAGTCTAAAATGCTTAAAATATATTCTTTATTGAAACAATTTTTTAAAAATATTTGTATTTTTTATTTTTGGTAAAATTAATATTATATTATATTAAATATATGGAGAAGTAATTTTAATGAGTGTTTAGATGATTGTGCATTTTAAAAAATATGGTTTGGTTTGTTATAGATTCATTAATCTCTTAAAGCATTTCTGTTTAACTACTATCAGATTTATAATTTATCTCTCACAGAAACATATTAATTTATAGAAATTATTAAGTAAATATTTAAGGGATTTTTTAACTCTACGAAATAAGTTTCCATTTTTTCTTTAATTAAAATTTATAGATAAAGGAAAAATAACCTCAAGAAAATGCGCATTTATCAGCAAGAAACGATGTAGAATAAAGAAATATGTGACCTATATGAAAAAGGCTATTTAAATAATGACTAATAATTTGCTTTTGCCAGTGAACTGACTTTGCTTTTTAAGTGGAAATCTTTAAAATATGACTACGAATCGTAGTTTTAATTAAAGAAATGAAAATTCCACATGGCCCCACACAATGTTACGCGTGCAATTAAAAAAATAAATACAAAATATATATATTTTCTTCAAAGAGAGGTAGGCGGGAGAAAATATTTGAACCATCAATTTACTAACTTGATCTAAGCTTTGTAATTCTTGAGAGATGAGTCTGTTTGTTAGGGGGTAGGTAAAAGGTCAGATGCTGACCCCAGTAATTGTGCTCTTATTTCAACTCTATTCAAGACATTTGGAAGCGTGTATCTTTGACCAGAAGACTTTTGGTCTGTCGTTAAATATAAATAGCTGCTCTGGTGATCTTTTCTCTTTATGTTTCTTAATAAAAATTACATCAACATTTGCATTACCTTACAAAGAGATAGATAGGACATTGCATAGACTGGAAATTATATAAACAAAGAAAGGGGCTTATATAAACATAAATAGGGTCTTGTATAGAATTAAACTTTGCTTTACAGGACATATACATGGCCTTTCATGATAAAGACATGGCCTTTCATGAAATACATAGGGCCTTACATGACATAGACATGGCTTGATATGACATACACACGGCCTTACATGACATAGACATGGCTTTATATGACATACACATGGCCTTATATGACATAGACATTGCCTTATACGACATATACAGGATTTTGCATAGACTGAAGATTACATAGACAAAGACATGACCTCTCATAGACTGGTGCTAGCATAAAAATAGACAGGATCTTGCACAGACTGAACCTAAGATACACATAAATATGAACTTGTGAAAACATGTCTAAAATGGTAGAATTATTATTTGGGGTCAATTTGAATTAAAATTATGGATATGGAAAAAGGATAGATTTTGTGTTGATGTAAATTTAAAGAATATTAAAGGGTAAATATTAGGTCTGCGGAAATTAACGATTAATTTCTAGATTAATATTTAAAAATTTTAAGGATTACATTTTTTTTAATGATTAATCGACCCACCACCTATAAATGTACTGGAAGTCAAAAAGTAAAATATTTCGTCCGATAAATATAAACTAATTTCTGAACGATTACACGAACTTTTTGGTTTTAAACTATTGACTGACGTGAATGTTCAAAATGTTGATAAAGGTTATTGTGTTCATTGAGAGAAATCGTTTGCCTACCATGCAATGTTCCCTCTAAGACTAAGCTTCGTTTATCCGTGTGCAAATTTAAAAAAATAAATATTGTGCATAGTTGCACAACGTCCATTTTGTGTGCAATGATTTACAAAATTTGGTGCTTGGTGATTCTAAACTCCTCAGTGGCGTCGGTCAAATATCTCCGCAGCCGCGCTGCTTAAAGGAAACATTTCTACCGTGGTTCTAATTCTTCGCTTACATATCACCTGAAAACCTAACATCCACTACAGTATCGGAAACTTCAGCTGAGACAATCTAAAGCTATGTGAGCGATTGTTCAGCTCGGCTGGTTATATTGTCAATAAGACCCGCTCATCGCTTGAACCAAATAATGTCAACACACTTGTCTGTTTGCGTTGTTGGTTAAAAGATGCCATATAAAGAAGACATTTCAGTGTTATTTCGATTTTCGACAAGAATTTAAAAAAATGTCACTTGATGACACCATAAATTTCAAATTTTGGTTTTAATCGAAATTAACGATTAATTAATCGTTAATTTTTCAAAAGTTAACGATTAAATTTAAATTAATCGTTTAAAGCCCTTGTTAATATTGGTTAAAGAAAAAAATATTTATGCTGTAAATGGTCTTGTACAAGCGGAAAGGTTAGGACCCATCATTTTTGGTTTAACAGAACTGGCAGAAAATTCAAACTTTTTATGTAACAAGTCTTTTCACCTCTTGAGTCAATTTGTGATTTTATTATAATTTTTAAAAATATAAAGCTAAAAAATACATTTCTGTTGACCTATAAATTATAGGCTCTTAAATAGTCTACC
This sequence comes from Ampullaceana balthica, assembly GCA_944989445.1. Classification (NCBI taxonomy): domain Eukaryota; kingdom Metazoa; phylum Mollusca; class Gastropoda; family Lymnaeidae; genus Ampullaceana; species Ampullaceana balthica. The sequence continues at coordinate 2,046,038 of CALYLW010000061.1, forward strand.
GCATCTTCAACTAAAAACCAGACAATTTTGTAATAAAATTGATTTTCATGCGCAAATATATTAATATATATATATTGAATTTCAAACACCAGGCTTAAAAAAATAAATGGTATATTGATATTTTAACAATGTATAATCATCTCTATATTTTTTTGGTTTCTGAAGGCCTAACCATTTGATGTAATTCCCTGCACCATTTAATATTGTTGAAAGGCATCTCTAAGGTATTAGTTTAAATAAAATTGTTATGGGGTTGACAGATTATACTTTGATTTCTTTTAGTTATTTGGGTATATTTAGTAAATACAATCACAACTTAACTCAGCGATGCTTCTTTAAAATGACAGCCTTCTTGTATACAACTGCTACGAAGGATATTAAACAAATATCTCACAACTTTAAAATAAACTTGATGTAATAGGAATTATGCAATGGTGCCAAAATCGTCTACACCATGTGAGCTTCCTTGTCTCCAGTTGGTATCGACATTTTTAAATGATCGTAACGGGACCAAAAAACTAGCCGTTAATGTGGCAGAGAATTAAGTCTGGCGTCAGGCTTTTATCAGCACTTTTTCCGTGATATCCATGAGAAAGTCTTTATTTCATTTTCTTATCATAGACGCTCCTCCTATACAGCAGATACTTGTTCTGATCAGAACGTCTTGACAAGTGAAGCAGAATTCACAGAGAGGGACCACGCTTTTCCCAGCCGCCTTTGTATGCCTAACTAGTGTCAGGTACCCATTCGGAGCAGTGTGGATTCAGGGCTCGGGAACATATCCCTGCTTTCACGGAGATTCGAACCCGTGAACATCGGTACGCTAGCCGAGCGCGCATGCCACCCACCACCGTTTCTTAGCTAATAAAGGCGTTTATACATTGTGCTTTTCTTTTTTATACAAGATTCGACTATTGTATACCAAATTTTCCCGCAAAAGTTTTTGAAAACTGCTTCTTTATTAGGTGAAGTAGAATTCCCGTGTATGAAGGTTTATTCATATATATATATATATATATATATTAGGTCTGGAAATGATTTAAAAAATTGTTCGATTGTTCGGGAAAATATTTAATCGATTAATTTCGATTTATTATTGTTTTATAATGCATGTATAGATCCCGTTAAGTCGCGATTAATTGTTTCGCGAAATCAGTTAAGTGGCTGTAATACCATGGCTCCCAAATTTTGTGACGTAACACAGTAAATTCGTTTTGCTATTCAAGATACAAAGGAGAAAAACCGTTTTGTTTACGTATGCACATCTAAATAAATAATAATAATACGAGGGAAAAGTATATAAATAACAAAAAATATAAATTATCGATAAATTGAAAAAAAAGAGAAATATTTTCTTAAATTTTAATCAAATTTTAAGAGATCAAAATAATTTTAATTAGGACTGTTAAAGATTAATTTAAATTTAATAGTTAACTTTTGAAAAAGATTAACGATTAATTAATCGTTAATTTTGATTAAAGCCAAAAATTAAAATGTATGATGTCATAAGTAACACTTATTAAGCGCTCTTGTTGAAAATCTAAATAAAACTGGAATTTCCCCTTTATATGTCATCTTTTAACCAACCACGCAAAAAGACAAGTGTGTTAACATTATTTGGTTCAAGTGGTGAGCGAGCCTAATTGACAATATAACCAGGCGAGCTGAACAATCATTCACATGGAACTGAGGTAGCTGGTATTCACACAACAGTCTTGGCAAGGAATGACATTATCGGATATCGGTGTTCATTAAGTTTCCACCATTGTAGAGGGTCAATGGATTCAGGAACTTTCATCTCCATTTTGTAGCGCAGTAATTCAACAAAAGAGCTGTTATGATTGTCTATCTCAGACTTTATTACTGCCATTAGCTTAATACGCTTTTCATTTGGTTTGATAAGTAGGCGAAGTGTTAAAACCATGGTAGGCAAACTTTATCAACATTTTCAACATTCACGTCAGTCAATCGTTTAAAACCAAAATGTTCGTGTAATCGTCAGGAAATTTGTTATTATGTTCGGCCGCTATTTTTTATTGTTTAAAAAATTCTTTTTGACTTCCAAGAATTCGTAGGTGATGTGTCGATTAGTCATTAAAAAATAATTTAATCTTAAAATTTTTTAACAATTAATCGAGAAATTAATCGTTAATTTCCGCAGCCCTGATTTTAATCGATGAAATTTTTTAACGATTAACATATTAATTAATCGTTAATTTCCGCAGCTCTAATATATATATATATATTTATTCACTGAAATATTTTGTTAAACAATTAATTGATTAAGTTAACCTTTCTCGCTCTTGTCTCTAACCTATTTTTGTAATTCAACCATCGCAGATTTGCTTAAATTTGACGATTTCGAAATTGTACTAATTGACCAGTAGCCTGCTCCCAAACGTGAGACACACCGCAGATCACAGGTGTTGTAGTCCGTGTTAACCATACACCAACGCAAAAATGCAGGTATTATTATTATTATTATATTATCCAAAGTACCGATTTTGATATGTTTAAAAATGAAAATGATATGGCTAAGAATGATTACGATATGATTAACAACTTTTTTACTTCTTTTAAACAAAATGTGATCTCATCTTTTCCAAGGATTCTAAATATTGCGTCCCGATACCTCAGAAGAACTTCGTGTATTTGGACACACATGCTGAATTCTTTGCCTGGCAGCCTTATAGCATCTCTTCTGCTGGATCTTATTTCCTTCAGCAATAAGATTATTGAGGAAATATGGAAACAAATAACTTCGGAAGATTTGACTACTGCGGAATTCTGAAAATATTAAAAACCAGATCTGCTTTAGAGGTTGTGAATATTTTATTTTAAAAAATCATTTGTAAAGTTCACCCACAAACGACAGTAAAATACGCACAAAGATGTTCCCAATATCACTCATTTTTCTAAAACATTTTGATTTGTCAGGGTCTCGCTACATCTGCTGGACACAATTGTTAAGTAGGTTAATACCATGGCTCTCAGTACAGAGCTCCTGATTTAATAGTTTTAGTGTCCGTAGACCTGGATTCGAAGCACGAGCGATTCGTTTTGATATATATATATTTAATGGGCAAGCGTGTGATTTGTCAAAACTATTAGCCACGGCCATTAAATGTAGTGATATTTTTGTGTTAAACTTTAAAATACAAAATACACAAATAAATTGTGTAGTGAAAATAACAAATTTAAGTTTATTATATAACTAATTCAAAAGTAAACGTTTCGGCTTATGTAGTAGTTTAACAATAAAGCTTAAATATATTGTTTTCTTTATACACTTTTTTAGGGTGTATTTTGTATTTTAAAAAAGCTTTGTCGCTGTCCTTTCTATATGTTAAACTTTATACTAAGTAGGTTTTTTTTTGTTTTAAAGTTTTTAAAGTTTAGAGATAGTTTAGTTTCGCTAATTGAAATCATCAGGCATATGAATTACTATTACTAATGTTAACCGTAACAAGACAACACGCTAATTCTACCTTGTTTAGTCATTGCAATGGGGAAAAAAGGGAGTTGAAATATAAAATAAATTCTGAGAACTTTGAAAGATATAGAAAAAAAACTATTTAGTTAGAAGATATTACTAAAACATCATATTTTATTTAAATGCAGATCTGACTGTTTCCTAAACAGGTAATCAATGGACATAACAGGCCGTAAGACAAGGACTGCGATGAAGATGCAACCAAGAAAAATGAAAAAAAAGGTGCTGGATATTTCTAAGGAATTTTTCAAACAATAATCCTGTTTAAACTTTTAAAGTAAACTGCAAACATAGATTAACTAAGGCGGTTGTCTTCTTTTCGTTTTAGAATTAATAGTTTCCCAAAATATCCACTAGCTGAACATTTATTTTTTCCAATTACATGAAATTCAGAATAAAGATAACAATTTATTGCTGTTATATTTTTAAAAAACCCATCACGCAGAAAGCTGATTTTTTTTCTCTTTTCCATTTAGTACCAAACATTGTAAATCATGTTTTTCTAAAAAATATTAAATGTGTTTTGTTTTATGCGTCGTGTAAAAAAATTTACACAGTTTAAAAGCATATTTTATGCTATGCAAATATAAAATTTTAAAAAATGGATTACTAATGATATAAAATTTGAAGAATAATATAATTACATTCCGCGACAAAAAAGTTTATCTAACACGCCAGATTAAGAAATAAATCTGAGAATAGTCCGGATTTTATTTTAATACCTTTTATTTGAAAGGCACCGTGTCAATCAGTCAACCAACATAAGCAGACAAGATGAACCAAGGGAATATTTTCAGGTGAGCCAAATAAAGCTCTTTACGTAATTATTTTAAATCATAACTATTTAAGGAGTATACATTGGGTTATTCCTATTTTGTGTAATTTGGGCATGGCAAACGGTGTACCTTATATCTCAACTACCACAGCAGAGATCCTCGCGATATGAATGTTTTCGCACAACCAAAATCCCACGTATAAAATCTAAAGGAGTTTATTGAATATTTTATACATTAGGTTGAAAAAAGTCACAAAGAACCATATCGCAAAATGCTGAACAAGAAATAAGAAAATACTAAATCTATAATTACTATATTACTAATGATGCAAGTTCAGCATAAAGTACAGCCTTGACTAAATATCCTAAAAATACATATACAATAGTTGAAGCCTCTCAGCAATGGAAGTTATAAGTACCCCTACTATAACTCACATTACCAAACAATAGCAATCACTTTGTGAGACCATAATGTACCCAAATCTCAAACTACTGTATTGCTGCCGGTTTATAATTAAATATATTTTTATTGTAATTAACCAGTTTATACGTAAAATTATAAACAGAACCTTAGGTGTTCAGTTGAGGGAATACTGTAATTTCCAAGTGGTGGATGAAGATATAGACATTCATCCCATGATTGTGCCAGGATACACGGTCTTCATTCCGAGTTTAAACGTGAACGGTATTTAATTAGTTAGTTTAAAATATATAACGTAAATATTTTAAGTGTGTGGTGTTTTGAAGGCTACGATAATAATGTATAGTGTTTGCACTATTGAAAAAAGCATTCATCATCATCATGGTAAAAATATCTAGACATTTTGTCACATGGTAAAACGAAAAATAACAACAAAATTAAATATAAAAATAAATAAATAAAAACTAATTTCCTTTCAATAGCTAAATGTTTCAGTATTTTATATTTTAACAAAATATCTGCTTATTTTACTGAGTCAAATGACAGAATGACTTTGAAAAAAAATTGAAATTAATAATATTACTTGTGGTACATGTAATGTTGATAGGTAATTTTTGCAAGTATTTTATAATTACAATTTATTAATTTATACTTTTATGTAATCTTATTTTGGTGTACATTAATAACCTGTTTCAAGGTTTGTGATGAACTTTACAGGCCAAATTTTGACAAGTTCATCTAATGGGTTTATCAACGAGAACCAAAATGCTATTAATAATATCCAAGGTAAATCAGACTACATACATAAACATGTGCCCTACTCTGGTAATGTGACTGTAGACCTTGGGGCCTTGCGTATGAGAAAGGAGAAATACTTACCCTTAAATTGATTTAAGTAGTATAGTTAATATTTTAAAAAGGAAAATCTATTAAATTTCTGTTAGTAGAGCACATTTTTAAAAAAATGAAACGAAATTTGAATTTAAAAAGGGCAAAATTTGCCATTCCATTTTATATGCAACATTGCTCTGCTTAACAGAGAGTTTTAACAAGATAAGGATAGTTTAATCAGGAAATATAAATTATTTTAAAGCAGCTTAAACAGTAAATTTCATAAAGCAACACTGCATTCATTGTTCACTGAATTAATCTAATGTAAGAGATTTTCAAAAAGAAACATTTGACAGACAAAAAAGTACCTTGAAAATTATGCTGTTTAAGTCAAAGCTTCATTCAAACAACTTTTTACTATACTAAAGAAATATTTAACTTTGCTATTGTCCAAGAAGTGTATTTGTGTTAAGTATCAATGAAAGAATTGTATTGATTTATCTGACATGGCTTCAAGGAGAAACGGGTGAGTCGAATGGAGGGGAACAAATCTACACATTTTACAACTGTGTTACCATATCAACATTTCATTTTCAAAGCATGTGGAATATATGAGCAGGGCCGGATTAACACTCCGTTAGTCCGTGGAGTGGCACGGAATAAAACATTCGAGGGCCTCAAAATTCTTTTTATGTAACAGCTGAGGAACGTTAGATGAAACAAAAAATATTGTAAAACAAGACCAAAAAAGATCCCATCAATCAGAAATCCTCCTATTAAAATAATCGTCAATGGTATAATAGTTTTCTTTTAAAAATATACGAATAAAAAATATTATTTTAGTAAGCAAAAATTCGATATAAACTTATACTCGGGCCGCAGTGAGTTTCATGATCAGAGGTTATATATTTCGGTCTCACGCATCAGTGGTGTGTGTAACTAGGTTATTTAGTGCCCTGGGACTAACATAAAAAATAAATAAATTGGTATCCTTGATCCTTCCCGTTTAATCAAATTTCACGTTAATGCAACATTGTATGTAAGCCCCATTTTAACGCCCCTGTACCCTTCGATGCATTTCCGATCATTTCGAGAAATAGAAAACCTGGAATCGCTTTTGGAAAAGGATATGGCAATGCGGGAAACAAAGAAAGAGATGCAAGAAAAGATTAGAGACATCAACTCGCAAGCCTTTTTTTATATTTGTTATATCATATCCCGTCACCTGGAGATACATGTTATGGGTGAAAACATCATTAGATCTTTAATATTGTCCAAAGATTTGTACTTAATTTTATTATCATTATTTTTTTTTGTTCTTCATCAAATTTCAGATCATCAATTATTTAGAAGATCGTTGAAAGGTTAATTAAAAAATCTCTCCGTGGCATCAGTTAGGAAAGTCAAAATAATATTATAAAGTCGTTCAGGTATCAGATCGCTCAAACGTACGATGCATTGCTTAGCATTGACGAGAAAAAAGATAAATAAAGAAAAATAAGAGAGGAAACATCCAAATAACTTACTCAGATACGATTCAAATTTATTTTTTCTGTCGCGATATGATATTAGGTATAAATCACGGCAATCCAATTAGTAAACTCAAGCAGGACAAAATTTATAATATTGCATCAGCAATAAAACTTTTGGAAAGTTAACATCTTTTAAAAAAATCGCACAATGTCATCCTTGTTGATGCTGGCAAAATGGCATCCGAAAAAGATGCAGATGCAAAATTAGACTAATTACCTAGACATAGAATTCGTCAGAGAAAAACACAATTTGATGAATATCAGGCTAAGTCCATTATCGATGCAAAACAAAAAAAGGAGTTCTTTTACCACCTGGTTCACACTGAAAACAAGTCTTTAGAAAAAATATTTACTGAGATGCAACATCATAACAATTGCTTTTTAAAAAAAAATCTATACTAATAAAAAGCAAAGGCCTCACTATCTGACTCATCACTAATTCTACAAATAACTGTGTCGGAAGAAGCGTGAAACTTTGGGAAGTTGTTGAATACACTCCCACTATTGTAACAGGCTAATATAAATTTAATTTATCACTCACTGGGGGCCGGGAGCCCAAATTTAGTTTAATTTTATTATATAAAACTGACGTATCCCTAATACTCCAAATTCCTGTGCAGGTAGACTTATGAAACTTTAAGAAGTTGTTGAGTACACTCCCGCAATGGTAACAGGTGAAAAAAGAATTAAATCATCACTTACCTGGGTCAGGGGGCCAAAATGTAATTTTTCACCCTATATAAGCTAAAAAAAATGTGTTTTAACTTTGGATACTGTGTAAATGGATTTTGACATATTTGTCATTTTTTTGGAGCCAAGGGCCACTAATCTCTTTGTTGAAAACGTTTAAGACATTTTAATTATTCGATTTCACACGATTTTATTTTTACAAATATTGACAAACAAATATATCCATCATGATACAGATTGAAACAAACTGTTGTTTTGAACTTACACTGATAGGGCCAAGGGACATTATGTTAGCTTTTTTAAAGCCATATAAATATTATTTTATTCATCCCACAGCCATTAAGCTTTGGGATGTTCTTGAGCACGCTCCCGTGAAGCTTTCTTGCATTCACAGTTTCAAAACGCTACTTACTAGGTTGCCATTTTTAAACATTTGTAATATAAAATATATTTTTAACATTGATTACTGAGTAAACGGATGGATTATTGACCAAATTTGATATAAAAAAATTAAACCTCTATGGGATAATGCAATCCTAGCATCTGTTCGTTTGGGGCCAGGGCCCAAAATATGTTTTCCTTAAGTTTTAAAGCTTTATTAAGGGACGCGGTGGTCGAGTGGCAGCGCACTGGACTGTCGTACCGATGATCACGCGTTCGAATCCGTGTGAAGGCAAGGGTTTGTTCCCGGGGCCTAGGACGTCCCTGAGTCACCCCGCTCCGAATGGGTACCTAACACTACATGTAGTTAGGCGGATGGGTAATGCGTGGAACCCACAAAGCCGTGGCCTGTGAACGCTGCATCACTTGCCAAACAGATCATCTGTCATGGTCTGTGGACGCACCTATCTTCTGCATAAAAGGAGCGTCTGTATAGATAAGTCAAGTCAAGTCAAGATTTAAAAAAAATAATATTGACATGTATGTCCATCAGGACCTAGATTGAGGTCTTCAGGCCTTATGAGATATGCACACCCTGCACCAATTTTGCACGGGGGGGGGGCTTAAATGCATTTTATTGCCCATTTGATATTACACGACTTTGACGAATATTGATATAAAAGTATATCCATCATCAATTGAAATCAATTGGTGTTACGCGGGTTCTCAGCGCTAACTGAAATCCTAATTTTCCGCTGCACAGCTTGGGTATTTTGTTAATATCATATAAATGAACTAAACAATGTTAGTTATTCTGTAATTTGCCAAAAAGATTTGGAAAGCCTTTTAACTTAAAAAATATCATCGGATATAAACAGCCGAGAACTTTGTGAAGTATTATAGGCGGTGTGTTCTCTACTGGAAAAGAATTGGAACTTTTGAAAGTTTTTTAAAGTCATTACAAAATTGAATTATGCTCCAAGCTTTAGCAATCCACTAAGAATTTAATTACTCCTTCAATTAAAGTTGCATTCGGGGAGCGAAGTTTTTACGAACTAAAAATAATCAAGACCTATTGCAGAACAATAACTTCTCAAACAAGATTGTCCGACCTCATTAATTTAGCAATTAATTATGACCTCAGTAACAGCTTAGATTTTTCTAAATTAATTAGAGAATTCTATGAACTAAACATTCGTAAATAAAAATTGCCTGAATTTTACTCACGTCAACTGTTTTTTAAAGTAGTATTTTAGGTAAAATACTACTACAAGTATCTGCATTAAATACTGAGGTACATTTTTTAAAATCCTGTATATTAACTCGTGGGTTCACCCTTGCTTGCTTGCTTGATAGTCTGTCGCCAAAACTTTGGATCTATTTTTAACCCACTTCCTCGTAAGCTAGCGATCTGAAACTTTACAGGTAGACTCGTGCCGACGATAAAAACGATGTATCAAAATTTCAGATTGATCGCATGTACTGTAATTAAAACAATCAATTTTTAGATTATTTTATTTATCTCTATGTATCATGTTATTTTCTTAGATAGAGTGTCGCGGTGCGTATTATATTGAACAACCTTTCTGTCGCGCAATAAGGTGCTTATTTTATTGACAACATTTTTTATAAATATATTCATGATCGGTGAGCATTATATTAAACACGTTTTACGACACAACTACAATTTTGTATTTTTGGATGGTCTTGCGCTGCGTATTATAATGAACATTCTTTTAGTTACTTCTTGTACATAAAGGTACATGATCAAAAACTTGGTTTTTTACGGGTTTTTGTTATTATGGACGTTCGTTAAAAATATTTTTAAAAAGCTATATACTATTTTTTTAAAGAATACCTTCATTGTAATAAATTTGGGTGTCATTTTTTACTTTTGCGATTCCAAGACTAAGATTCCGGCCCTGTTATGAGCTTTGGTGTTATTGACTACAGAGTTACCCAACCAATCTTTACGCTTCATTTTGAATAGTGAAATTTTTTTTTATTTCTGTAGTAGCAGGACTATAGATGTTGATAGTGCATGTCCACAAAATTGTCGATAAGGATGGCCGTTCAAAATTTTCAAGGTGTAAATAAGGGACAACTGTAAAATAAAACGACATTTGCCACGTAAGAGCTAACTAAATCTGGCCCCTAAGTCATTTTACCGTAAGGCAGATACAATACTTTTTTAATGCAACCTTCCCCAAAACAATTCCATGAGACAAAATAAAGACAACTATTCTATGAAAATTATTTGTAACTAAATTAAAATAAAATGTAAACGTTTAAAATATAACATTTAATGTTTGGTTTCTATTTAATTACTTCTATTTTTATCTTAAACGTTTAGGTGAAAACTTGAATCAAGTGCCAATGCAACAGTTGTTTCAAATGGAAAACCTTAGCGCACAACTTTTAGTCAGTGGTCAGACTTATCCTGGATGACAGCACTTGTCAACTATATTCTAATTTCTAGGAGCCCTTCATTTTTAGACCGTTCTCACCCAACTATGAACTTCAACCAGAGACACTGCTTCGAATTCCTCAAAAATCCCCCTTCCACTTGATGATTTTTGCGATGCGGTTTCAGTTTAGTTTTTGATGCCAAGTGAACTAGTTTAATGCCAAGTTTGAATTTCTATTATTGTGATGTAATCATGGAAACTCTTATTGCCATTTGAAGGAAATCTTGTTTTAACAAAGCAAAAGTGGTTTAGATTTGATGGCCTTTTCTGAAAACAATTCGTCACAAAGAAATGACACAAAAATTATCTAGTAAAATAGGAAAATATTCTATTTTTTATACTCTGTGTTTCTAATTATTGAGACTAGCCAGCTGTGAACTGTACATCAAATAAATCTTTCTCTTGTGTTTAATCAAATAGAACTTATGAAACTTTATAACTTCTTGGATATAAAGCCGTAGACTTTAAAGTTATCATCATTCGCCTTCTAGTGCTACTTACAGTATCTAACATGCCAAGACAAAATTGAAGTATTTATTTAAAAGTAAAATAACAACTTTCATAATTTAAAAAATAAAGTTAAAGTTACTATGATTAAAAAAATACCAACTTAAACAGTGTTATAGGAATTTCAATGAGGAAGAGGTTAGGTGGACTAAAAGAACTTTAAAATCATACAGATTTAATAAAAAAACAACACTTTATAAGTCTTATAGAAATATTAGTTGCTTCTCTGTGAGTTATGCATTCGATATTAAGAATCTTTATTACAACCAAATTGAAGTTTGAGTTGTAGACAAAAGTAACATTTCCAAGTGCACAATTTTAAGATCCAATAAACTATGGTCAAATCTTTTCGCGTGAATAACACCAAAGGACTTATTATCTATCCTCTTTAACTATCAAATAATAACATAGATGTTCTGAGTTGTCTGGATCTTCTGTTACCCAACAAGACAGTCTATCAGAAAAGGGTAAGTGATATTTATTTGTTATATATTTAATAAGAACAACAATGATAACCACTACATTCTTTATATAATTAATTTTACAAATCCATATTTAACAGCCATATCTCTTCTTCTTCTATTTCCAGAGGCCAAACGATTGATACTCGTGGTTCCAATATTTTGTATTATTATTTTAGTTTCACTCTATAAATTTAAGGAAGACATTTTACAAATAATGTAGGACCGTTAAATTAATTACGATCACAAATTAGGTGTAAGACAGATGGAAAGTTGTTTAGAACAGAAGTGATATTGAGATGGGGCTAGGGCTGCAGAGACTGCAAATATTTGAAAGATTTAACTAAAAAAATTCAATTCATTTAATGAGATTGGTTGATAAACATTTGGTGGCAGTCTTTTTTATTTAATATTTTCCTGAATAGAAATTATTCGTCGACAAAGAATCGTGGACATTTTTAAATATGCTAAATTAGTGTGATATTATATAACCTTTTATTAAGCGGGTTTCTGAGGGTAAAATAAATATCTAGTTTTTATCTCCTGCATAAGACAGTTAAAATGGCTTTATACTTTATAGATTTCAATATTCTCTACTTGCATAAAAGCGAAAGCAGGGACTGGGAGAAGAAACTTTGACATATCGACTGAACCAATTACTTAAAAATTTGAAATTTGTAGAAAAATGGAGGAGAAAGATTTTTAAAATAGACATTTATAACATGATACACATACTAAATGGAGGTCAATAATAAGATTCTAAAAGACATATATAAACAATAAAAGCAACTGATATAGAGTATGTTTACGTACGACTGCATTTGTGCAAACCAAAATCATTTTATTACGTTTAACGTTTTATTTAAATTTGGTTTTATTTTTGTTCACACCAATTGTTTTTTAAATTAATTTGAGGTATGCTAATTTATTTATAATTTTCTTTTACATTTCAGTTCCAGTAAGGACATACAGAGAAAAAAGCTATTTTAATGACATCTCTGAGAACATTTCTCACCCTAATAAAATATATATTTATTTACAATAGTAAACGAGTTATCGGAGACACTTCAGAGAGGTAATTATATCATATATGGTATGTACCACCCTAAAAAATAATATGTGAGCTTAAAATATTTTTACGAAATCATTTTCAAAATACTATTAGAAGGAGATCAGATAATGAGTTTCTTCAAAATTCTTAATTTAAAAAAAATGATTTCGTAAATAGTTATTAATAATAACTAATTTAATATGTTCTAGCTTTTGTATTTGAGAAATGTGATTACTCTGTAACATGAAAGTGGTTAAATACGAAATAATAGTATTAAATGCGAATGATACTTAGAGTTTTTAATTAAGAATTCAAATTGCTTAGATATGACATAAAATAAACAGAAGTAGTCGGGAGTTACTGAATTTTAAAAAATTCTTTAAAGAATGAAATTATATTCCAAAATCTGCAAATAATATAACAAATAATTATATAAACAGAGAATGTTCCAACCTTAATTTAAATGTTTACATTTTATTTAAATAGGTCACTACACAGAGTAGGAGAGAAAAAGTGAAGAGTTCTAGACTTACAGGAGCACATTACACCAATGTGGAGTAAATAAAGAGACACAATATTTATCGTTTATTTTATTTTATTTCGAAAAGTAAGATCTCATCATATTTGCAAGATAAAAAAAGACAAAAATAAATCAAAACAAGCAGGATCAAACATTTGTATTTGGCTCAGGGTTTTTGGTTTTATATGAAGACAGTAATATACCAACAGCAAATTTATTGTTTAAAATTTTTTTACAAATTATTATTTCAATATAATTTCATATATAAAAAGCACTTGTGTAACTTGGAATGTGCGTTACGTCATAGACGATAGCAAATTTTTGTTGAAAATGACGAATGAACAATCAATATTTGCATAACAAGTCTTAGTGTTTACACCAAAAAGGATTACGGGGAGTGCAGAGTAAACATAAGTGATGTGTATGGGGAGTGATGTGTATGGGGAGTAAGTTGTATGGGGAGTAAGTTGTATTGGGAGTGATGTGTATCGGGAGTAAGTTGTATGGGGAGTGATGTGTATTGGGAGTAAGTTGTATGGGGAGTAAGTTGTATGGGGAGTGATGTGTATCGGGAGTAAGTTGTATGGGGAGTAAGTTGTATGGGGAGTGATGTGTATCGGGAGTAAGTTGTATGGGGAATAGAGTTTATAAGGAGTAGGGTGTATTGGGAGTTTGGTGCATGGTAATTTTAATGACGGGAGTAACATTAGTTGAAAACAAAATGATAGGAATTAGACATTTTATCGCATTGTGTCTTTACATTACAGTAAACGTTCCTAAAAAATGTTATTGTTATTTTTAAAGTTATTTTCAGGCTGACCTACTCACTTGTATAGACCAAAATAGTTTGAATATCTTTACACGGCGAGTTTGTCAATTTCTTTTTTATTTTGATGTGATTTTGGGGAAGAGCTCGTCTGTAGCTAGTAGGAAATCTTCATCGCCTTTGTCGTACTATACTCAAATAACCATTTCTTCCCGTAGATCACCGTGGTTAACTCTCAGGAACCTGACCCTGTATATTACTTGATCATGCCTCAATCAATACACCTAAAATAATTGACTAAGATTTTGATAAGCAAATCCCGATTCCAGACCACATTGCTCTATCAGACTCTATTTTATATATCTTTTTAAATTTCGATTGAGTTTGACAGAACTTAACATATTTCAAAACATAACTCCTTTTTGTAACATTATTGTTACTGGTATATTACGACATGACCTATGGATCTGAATGATAATGGTTAATCGTAATTTTCAAACATTTTAATAAACTATAGAACTTACACCTACAAGAAAATGCTATGATATAATAATATTAAGGTTCCATGCAAGAGAGACCAAATAAAAAAGAAAGCACACACTTTTCATCTATCAAGCTACATACTCTTTGATATTGATGGCTCCCACGGGCCTACATCAATTATAAGTGTTGTTCAAGTAAAAATTAAATTTAATAATATATTAAAAAATATCATTGTAACAAGTTGCCCACAACAAGATCATTTAAGGTGAATGCTCATTATACAACTGATATTTTAGTACATAATCGGATGAAAACTTTGTTATTGTATGTGATTCATAGAAGAGGAGCGTTGTGAAGCATTTTTGAACTGTTCGATGCATGCTATTTCGATGGACTTAATATATATATATATATATATATATATATATATACAATGTATATATATATTATTTATTTATTTATTTTTTTGAAAGTGTAGCTACCTCCCAAACTAACATTATTTGCATTAATAAGTATATATTGGGTCATCTCTCTTTTTCATAGTTGTCGTACGACTGAGGGAGATACATAAGAATTACGTTTATGAGTGATGGAGTAACTTAAATGCATGGTTGATTGATTCATGGACATAACAATTTATTTCATTGTTTTGTGGTGTCCTGTTAGGTTCACTTACACCCTTTTAAATAAATTTTAAAAAAATAACGTAGAGTTTTGTCTAATATCAGCGGCGTAGCGCGAGTATGTGCCACCCGGGGTAGATCCAAATTTTCCGCCCCCACTGCCCCCAACCCCCCGAAAAAAACACGTAAATGCTATAAAGTAAAGATTGTCTTGATCAGAAAGTAGTAATAAGACCAAATACATTTTTTGTTAGGAGTAAAAAGTACGGCTTCATTTCTGGAAATAAAATTGAAAATTTATGTTTTTCCTTAGTTCACAATCTTTCATGTATCAATGATTTCAGCCATACCATGCTCAATCGCCAAAATAGCTATAGTTTAGGTAATCGTGGTGTATTCGTTATTGATAGTAATTATTTTTTAAATTATTTTACATTTAGAGAAGCTCTTTGAACATTTTGCATTACTTAAGACAGTGGCAAGCAATGTGCGATTTAATGAAATTATTTTAGGCTGGGTAACTTCTAGCCTCAAAATCTTAATAAACTTTAACAAATCTACTGGAATGGTATTCTTTCACTCTTTTCTTTTTTTCCCTGGAGTTAAAATATTCCTTGCTTGATAATGACATAATTTCAAAATAATTGCGAAAATTTCAAAGTTTAGTATATTAGCTGGTGTACGAAAATCATAGCTGTTTTCTAAATTCAATATAACTGCCAAAACTCGCACGAATTTCTACACTAATCTCATGTTATGAAGAATGCAACTTACTGCTCAAATGATTTTCTTCACTACATGGATTTATTATTCGAATCGATGACCAAAAATTTGCTCTCTAGTTCTTTGATTAGAAGATTCGATTAAAAGAATGATTCTCCACTTAAAATTTTATAAAATGTCAAAGCATCCTTTAAGGATTCCATTTGTTTCTTGGTGAGAAGCCTCTGCTAAGCATTTTTTTTCAACTTTATGTTTGTAAATAATTTCAGGCATTTTGACATAAATTATAAAAATAAAAAGATTTCATTTTGAGTAGCAAAGTTCCTGCGGCTGTTCGTGTATTTAGCTTTTTGTCTGCATCTATTAGTACTACATAGTTTCAAAAATAACCTTCAAATGGCTCTATGGTATATTCACTATTTCGTATCCTGAAGTCTGTTTAATGCCTTGCTTGTAGAAGCAATTAGATATTTCAAATCGTGTATGGATATGAAAGGGAATGCGTAACAACGCTCTAGTGGATTTAAATAGTTAGATATATCGTTTCTGTTGGAGTATTATGAAAACACATTAGGTTTAATGAACTTTTTCAGCAAGATTTTACATTGAGATTTAATGTATTGCGTCCTTCTTAAACTCCTGTGTACTTACCAGTCATGAAGAAATATTAACTGACGTTGGGCCTCTGCAGTCCATTGTTTTAAAATCATCATTTATTTAAAATCATTTCAGAAATGTAAAGGGTATATTCAATGCGCTTTAATGAAATCTTTGAAAGATTCTTCAACGTCTACTTCTTGGTGTTCAATCTTTACTACCACACGACAGGATTTGTTTGATACTTATGTCATTTACATACCACACGACAGGATTTGTTTGATACTTATGTCATTGACATACCACACGACAGGATTTGTTTGATATTTATGTCATTTACATACCACACGACAGGATTTGTTTGATATTTATGTCATTTACATACCACACGACAGGATTTGTTTGATACTTATGTCATTTACATACCACACAACAGGATTTGTTTGATACTTATGCCATTTATATATAAAGGTTTATCGAATAAAAGGAACGATTTTTTGTATTTTGTTCATGGAGAAAGATTTTTTTGCGAACTGTGTCTCATAAATTTGCTATGAACTCATTATGAATTTGAGATGACACGTTTTTTTACGCTCTTTCAAACGAAGTTCATTGATAGCTCGATCTTACTTTGTAAGCAAAGGCATTGGTTCCAGAATTTGTATTTATTTGCATCAGTATTGCCCTCTCTGGGACATCAGAAAGCCACTTTCAATTTTACCATAATTTAATAAAGTTAAGCTTCCTAACAAAAAAATCTTCCCACTTTGTCTTGTTTTATTTTACAACTTGTGTTTCTTTATTAATGTTCTATCCGATTTCTGATTCCTTCCAATCGAAAATGTTTTTGGTAATATTGACCACTTGTTCATGAATTGCTGCTTTTGTATTTATGTATGCCAAGTTTTAATTCCATTAGATAAGCAATTTTATTCGTTTATTTATTTTAAAAAAAAGGAAATAAAATTAAAGTAAATATGCTTTGAAATAATAAACCATATAAGTACGCCAACATTTTTATTCCAATAGTTTACCTAAGTTAAAATCAATTATATGTACCAGCAGTTAAGTGTCATGTTCGTACACTATTACAGCCCCTATGCTTTAGATTATATGAGAGAAGGAGTTAGAAATTTCTGTATTAAAAACTCTCCCGTATTTTAATATAGTTTCTTCATTTAAAAAATATTGGATTTTCTTTTATCTTATAATGGTATTTATTTTCCTGACTAATTTACAACCATGAATTCACAGACAATGTGTCGCTCGGAGAATTCACTGGGCTCGTGTTTCAAATACAGAGGGTAAAGTAAGTTTCGCTTTTACAACAGGAGCGGATGTCAAATTATAAGAATCAATTAAGTTGATACCACACCGGGCTCTGGTTTTTTCAAAACAGCAGTATTAGTCAGTGGCGTAGCGAGGTGGGCAGGGGGGGACGAATGCCCCAGGCGGCACTTTGCCAGGGGCGGCAAATTCCTAGTAGTTTTTATATAATTTCTAACAATAAAAATGTATAAGAAAGTTGAGCTTTTAATAGAAATAAATGAAAAGCCAAATAAGAAAGTAATATAAGAAATAATAGAACTACCATAAACCATGTGAACGTTTCAACTGCCTAAACTTCTTAAATCCTTCTGATACTAATGCAATTGTTCTGAAAAACCAGAGCCTGATTGTACCTTATCGATTTGAAACATGAATGGTTCGAATTTTCATAGTGGCACATTGTTGGGGTTGGGGGGCGGGGCAAATTCCTCTTTTTAATTAGCTTCGGAAAAAAAAACGTTATGATAAAGTTTAATAAAATTAAAGAAAAGCAAAGATACACTTTTTTAAAGGAAGAAACTATATTAAAATATGTGACTTTTCTAATGCCAAAATTTCAAACTCCTATTATTTTATTAATCCATTGACTTCTGATACTAATCCCACTAAGCTGAAAAACATAAGGGCTTAAGTAGTGTAAGAACATGACAATTATGTGCCGGTAAATTTAATCCATTTTAACGTAGGTAAACTACTGGAAAAAAATTGTTGGCGTACTTATATGGTTTATTCTTTCAAAGCATACTTATTTTAATGTATTTTTTGTGGAACAAATAAAAATAATGAATAAAATTGATTATCTAATGGAATTAAAACTTGGCACACATAAATACAAAAGTAGCAACTCACGAACAAATGCTTAACATTATCATTTTTTTTTGCAATTGGAAAGAATAATAAATTGTATAAAAAGTAATAAACTATTAATAAAGAACAAAACAAGGTGGCAAGAGGTTGTGGCGATATTTCTTAAATGATTTTAAATAAATGATGATCTTAAAATAATGGACTGCAAAAGCCCAGTGTGAGTTAATACATTTTCATCGCTAGAAATTATACAATGAGCTGAAGAAAGACGAAATAAATTTAATGGTAATGTAAAATATCGCTCAAAATGTTTATTTAACCCAATTTGTTTACATAATACTGCAACTGAAACGATCTCTCTAACTATTTTAGTACACTAGAACCTTGTTAAGCATTCTTTTCCATGCCCATACACCGTTTGGAATATCTAATTGCTTCTACAAGCAAGGCATGAAACAGACTTCAGGATACAAAATAGTGAATATACCATGAAGCGATTTTGAATTTATTTTTAAAGCTATAGAATATAGAAGAACTGATAGATGCAGACAAAAAGCTCAACACACGAACAGACGCAGGAACTTTGATAGACACAATGAAATATTTTGATTTTCTAATTTATTTCAAAGATGCCCCGAAATTATTTACAAATGTATGGTGCTAAAAATGCTTAGCAGAGGCTTCGCACAGAGAAACTAATGGAATAATTAAAAAGATGCTTTGACTTTTAATAAAATTTTATGTGGAGAACTCATTCTTTTAATGGAATCTTCTTATCAAAGAATGAGATAGCAAATATTTGGTCATGGAAGCGAATCTGATCCATGCTGTGAAGAAAAACAGTTGAGAAGAAAGTTGTATTCTTCATTACATGAGATTACTGTAGAAATTCAAGTGAGTTTTGGCAGTTATAATCGAATTTAGGAAACAGACTTTCGTACACCAGCTAATATACTTGACTTTGAAATTTTGCCTTCAAATTAGAGTATACAAAATATCTTACGTGCCATTGTCAAACAAGAAATATTTTAAACCACCGGGACAAAAAAGAATTAATAAATTCAAGACAAATTAATGTATTCAAGATTTTTAAGATATTGAGGCTAGATGTTACCCTGCCTAAAATAATAGCATGAATTCAAACATTGTCTTAAATAATGGGTAAATTTATAACACAAAAACAGGGTATTAGTAGGCCTGACAGAACGTAACACAACAGCGAACGTTTTGGCAAAGAGCCTTCCTCAACGGACAAATAGTACACACATGAACCGAATATAACGAAATTCTAAAAAACAATTCGCTGCGGTAAGAGCTTATATAGGAAAGGATAGGGTGGGTGTGGCCAGTCAATCAGGTTGTCAGAGCAAACACAACGTTGATCCCTAGTGGTGTAAGAGTCCCATACTCGTGGATTAGTCTATTCTCCAGACTGACCCGGCCGGGTGTGTTTGTACAAGAAACAATGGCGGTGACAGACATGTCTTCGACGCCCATGTGGTCACGTCCATTGAAGTGTCGGGAGACAGGACACTGTTTGTCTTGTTTAATGGCACTTAAATGCTCAGCGATACGGCAGGAGAGTAACCTCCCCGCCTCACCTATGTACTTCAAAGGACAGCGCTTACACACAATGGTGTAGACCACATTGCGGCTGGTACAAAGATAGCTATTCCTAATCTTGAATAGCCCCTTAGGGAAGACAATCTGGTCCGTCTGGGTAACAAAGAGACATGTCTTGCAGCGATTACGACCACATGGCTTAGTGCCCAGATGGGAGGACGGAATAAGCAGACGGCTACGAACCAATAGGTCTCGCAGATTTTTGTCCCTCCTGAATACAATGAGGGGTGGGGTGGAAAACATGTTGTTTGTCTCAGGGTCCACGAGGAGGATGGTGCGGTTTTTCAAAAAGATTTCCTTGGCTCTGATGTTGGGGGGATGGTATGTGAGAACCAATTTACTCCTTTCATTACTATGCATTTTTGGCAGTTCACATGGTTTATGGAAGTTCTTTAATTTATTTTACTAATTTCTTATGTTATTGGCTTTTCTTAAATAATGCAAGGTGTTAACATAGCTTCTCTAATATTAAGTTAATAAAAAAAATTAATCACCATCAATAACGAACACACCAAGAGTATATAATCTATAGCTATTTTAGGTATTGAGCATGGTATGGCTGAAAAAATTAATACGTGAAAGATTGAGAGTCGTCCATAAATGAATTCACGCATCTGGGGGGGGAGAGTCACACATTTGTGACGATGTGTGACAAGGAGGAGGGGGTGGTTAAAAATGTGACGTCACATCAAAACGCGAAATTTTAAATACAATAAATACTTAAATATTTGATTGCTTACAATTTATTTAATGACGTTTTAAGTGGTTTTCCACGTATTAGAGTGCAGCCTACACTAAATACATGCTTAAATAACAAAAAAAATTGATTTGAAAATGCTCATTTTAAAATAGAAAATACGGCTTTTATGAGAGCAAAGCTTTGTGACTTCATATTTGAGATGGGTCTAAGTTTTTGTGAACACGTGTGACGATGGAGGGAGGAGGGTAAAAAATCGGCGAAAGTCGCGAGACGTCTTTTTTTGATGCCTCTTGTGCAATGAGGAAAAACATAAACATCAATTTTATTCAATAAATGAACCATTTCTTTTTATTTCTAACATAAAAATGTATTGTGTCCTTATTATTGCGTTCTAATAAAGACTATCTTTACTTTATAGTATTATTTTTTTCGGGGGCGGGGGGAGGGCGGTAAAATTGGGTTCTGCCCCGGGTGGCACATACCTACGCTACGCCGCTGGAATTAGTATCAGATGAATTTATGCATTTTTGGCAGTTCACATGGTTTATGGAAGTTCTTTTATTTATTTTACTAATTTCTTATCTTATTTGGCTTTACCTTTTGTTTTGATTAAAAGTACCACTTTTAACATTTTTTTTTCATTTTTAGAAACTTTCTAAAAACTACTTGGAATTCGTCGCCCCTGGCAAAGTGCCGCCCGGTGCATTTGCCCCCTAGCCACCCTCGCTACGCCACTGGCTATTGTCTTATTTCTATATGATCAATAAGTGTTAGCGTTTTTGAAGTATTTAAACTAGTATTTGTTTCCTGACGCCACTTCTATTTTTTGTTAGGTAACACATTCATTCATGAATAATTGTACTACATCCGCCCTCTCTCTCTTGTCCACAATGTTATATGCTGGCCGCCGAGATGCTGTCTGGTTAATTAAGGTGTCAGATTTCCCCAGATGATATTAACCTGTTTCAGCTCATGAACTTAATAAAACCCCAAACTTTTGTTTGAATATTAATTATAAAATAATAAACAAATATATAATAACAAGACGCCCCACGGCGTAGCATACGCCGCAGACTTGCTCCTGGAGAATGCAAAGAAAGTGGAGAAAGAACGGACACAAACTACAGCACGAAGAAATCAAAACAACGCGAGTGAACGTCGGTTGGGGGGGGGCTGCCAACTCATTGTTGGTTTCGATACATTTTTAGGCGAAATTCGGTACATCGCTAACTTCTATGTCGTCAGCTATAAAACGATAATCGGTTAAAAATCAGAGTTACATAATCGATAATCGGTTTTCCAAACAAAACAACAACACGCAATTAACAGCGCTAAATATGACTAACCCTCGCTAGGGTCGGCCAATCACAGTTTTTGTTTAAGAGATGGTAGTAATAAATGGGAGGCGGGTAACTACCACCTCTGTGTGCATGTCTTCATGTTTACTCACTATTTTTTACTTTGTGCTGCTTTTTGTGTCTGTATTCTCATCACCCCCACCCAAACCGTTCCTTTGCACTGTCTATGATGAGCAAGTCTGCGGCGTATGCTACGCCGCGGGTCTCTCCAGAGTTCCTTCTTTTCATTCACTCACAGTCGTTTGCCCAAACCCACCCCATTTTGACAACTGTGTCTTTCAGGAAGTCTTCACCCGTCACTAAATCATTAACGGCGTATGCTACGCCGCGGGTCATCTAGTGTTGGCAATAAAGGGGTAAAAGAACGGGCACAAACAGACATTTAAATTTTTTTTAAAAAACACAATGTTTTCGCTTGGGCTTGAACCCAGAACCTTCCCCGTATGAGGCGTACGGGATAACCAGTACACTACGAATCTCACATTTTCTGTGAAGGAACAATGCAACTGAAACGCAAGGGCCATTGTTTGTCTCGATACATCGGTCGACCCAAGTCCAAGCGAGGGTCATTCGTCATGTTCGGTTGCACATACTTGCAGCTTGTTTGTCTCGCATGGTCCCACCATAAAGAGAATTATTATTATAGATAAATAATAATAATAAATTGATAATTTATATAGCGCTGTATCCCAGTAAGGGACTGGGCTAACAGCGCTTAATATGAAGGTAATAACATACATAATATAAGTAATAAATTAGCATTCATACCATAACAACCACATTAATTACAGTACATAACACAAAAAGCTACGTTAATCGTTTAAACAATTGTTGTTTCATTAATTTTGAAAATAATTTTTGAAGTGCAGTCTTGAAAGACATGGTAGTTTGAATACTACGGATGTGTAATGGTAGAGAATTCCATTGTTTGGCTGCTCAAAAAGAGAACGACCTTTCTCCAAATGATTTAGTGCGTGTCTGAAGAACACAGAGAATTCGTGTGTCTGCAGAAGAGCGTAGCTGACGACTGGGTGAGTAGACAGACAGAAGTTCGGTAAGATAGGAAGGGCGAGTGAGAAAAGAATTTGTGACAGAGAATGGCCAGTTTGTAATCATTTCGAGCTTGTATAGGTAGCCAATGAAATGAGTAAATTAGGGGAGTAACACGGTCATGTTTTTTTGCCTTTAGAACTAGCCTGGCAGCTGAATTTTGATTTTTCTGTAGTTTTTCAATGCATTTTTTGGTGCACCTGACAGAAGAGAATTGCAGTAATCAATACGAGCTAGAACAAGAGCACAGACTAGAGATTTTGTTGCACTAACTTTTATAAGACATCAATCATATCATTGCACTGGAAACATTGTTTATCAACCAAAAAATTCCTGATTAATTAGATAGTAAAAATACGCAACTCTCTGCATAGAAAAAAAAATTAACTGGTTACGAAGAGTTCTATACTAAATTAGAATAATTTAAGAGAGATTTTAATTAGACCGTTTGTTAATTAAAAGTGTAATAATTCAATGAAAATAATAGTTTTTATTAACTGATAATAACTAAATTTAGTAAATGTTTTATTAAACATGATTTTTATATGAGGGGCCGTCCATAAATGACGTCACGCGATTTTTGCCGATTTTTGACCCCCTCCCCCCCCCTCGTCACGCGACGTCACAAAAACTTAGACCCCCCCCTCTAAAAATACGTCACAAATCTTTGACCCCCCCCCAAAAAAAAATATAATAAATAAATAAATAAATAAATAACAAAGAAAAAAAAACAACTTTATTTTCTATTTGAAAATAAGTATATTTCAAATCACTTTTATTGTCATTTAAGTATTTATTATTTATTTAGTGAAGATCTAATTGTAATATCGTAACCCGCGTGAAGCATTTTTAAAAAAACGTTTAACCGGCCTTCAGAAAACGAACTGTGTTAACATCATTAGGTTATATTTTATTTTAATGAATACAAATTAAAACATTGACTATTGATCATCACGGTTAACGTCTTTGTTTAGAAAAAAAATTATTTAAAAATAACATTTTAAAAATGTATTTTTTTAAAAAATCCCTCATGACTGACGGGCATCTCGTAAGACAGAGGTCGGCGAACAGAGGTAAATAACCTGAACTGGGGTCAAAAAGGGAATTCTTGGGGGTAATGCAGACTCATTTGGGACATATAACATCCACTACAATCCGCTAGATATATTAAAATACGTCATGTGTACGTGTACGCTTGGAACATATGCCCATTATTAAACAGGTTCCTTCCAGAAAATGCATTTTTTAAAAATTTGACAACTATGTAGATTTCTTACCTACGCACTATATGAAGACACCTAAATCTACCCTACTTTCATTTATATTGACACGAGTGACAATAATCTTAATCCACATGACTTGTCTTTATCACGTATCATTTCTGTGATATTTAAAATTAATGCCTTAAAAACTGAGCTAAGAAGAAAAGTTGTTTTGTTCTCCTCTCGAATTGCAATGTCAAGAATTTGATGATTCAATAAAGTTAATGAATACTTGACTAATTTTAAATGGGCTCATTTACCATTATATCTAGAACAGTGCTTCTCATACTTTTTAGTATTGCGGACCAGCAGGAATTTTTTCCATTGTACCAGGGACCGGTGCACTATTTTCCCTGCACTGACAATTTTTTCTGTCCTTTTTTGAGAACATCTGCGGACCGGCAGCGGTTGGCCCACGGACTGGCATCGGTCCGCGGACCACCACTTTGAGAAGCACTGATCTAGAAGACTAGAATGGCCAGGGGCGTTTTATCAAAAACCATCGAACAATTATATCAAACTTAAAACGTTTTTAATTCTATCAAATAGATTCCCTCCCCCCTCCCTTTTAAAGAAAAAGGATATTCCGTGTCGTTTTGACTTAAAATATCTACACATAATCCTATTCAAATCATTTTTAGACACTTGTCATGCTTGTAAAACTCACCAGTAGCATTTTCGGGGGGGGGGAGGGGGGTGCTAAAGACGCTCCCCCAAATCCCCGAGTCACGTGAGCAGGACCTAGAGTCTGGGGGGGTAACGCATACATAAAATTGTATATTTTGTGGTAACGGGCATGAGAGAACCAAACGGAGCTGCGGTTAGATCACAAATGCTTTGATGTCAACATCAAACGACGCAGTGTAACAATTTCATATGTTATCTTGTGGATTCTCAAACTTAAGGATTATAATTAGATTTAATTTTCGTGTCTTGATAGCATACGCCAACCAGCGTCTGATGGCCTACCGACCAGCACATTGAGAAGCACTGATTTTTTTAAAAGTCATTAAATAAATTGTAAGCGACCAAATATTTCAGTGGAAGTTTTATTTAAAGTTACCCTTTTGATGTGACGTCACATTTCTTCAACCCCCCTCCCTCCCCCTCGTCACGCAACGTCACACAAGTGTGACCCCCCCTCCCCCCCTAGGTGCGTGACGTCATTTATGGACGGCCCCTCAGAACGAGGGATGTTATTTATGTTTTTGAACTTTAAATAAAATATTGAAAAAAAAACGAAAAACTATAATCCCTTTTTCATTCATATTTATACAAAAGTACCAAATCAATTGACATGTCATCCATAAGTAAGTTTACACAACTAGAAGAAAATAACAAATTTATTAAAATGCCTTACCTCATGTTTAAAGAAACTGTTTACTTGCTGGCTAACAACTTTGAAAATAACAAAAAATAATGTATCGACAATCTTAAAACATCCTGTATCACTCAGTAAAGGATTGCAGGAATTCTCAAATCTTAGCACTAAACTTTCCTACTTGAATTAAATTTAGTTTTTCCCGTACACGTTCATCAATTGTATAAACTATTCAAATAATTCCTCTCCAGCCTATTCAGCAATAAATGTTTATCATTCATTATGAATTATTATTATTAAAATTAAACATAATTATTATTTCAAATATTCCCTGACGACGCGTAAAACTTCCTTAAGGATCCAGTCATGAGTGACGAACGGTTCTATGCCTTTGTTAGATTGAGGTTAGTTTCCTGATTTTAAATAAATTCGGCTTACAGCCTTTGAAAGAGTGTGCACTTTTAAGTTCTGACAAATATGCCTTACAAGCCAATTAATATAAACAATTGATAAAAAATGTAACATTTAAAACATATATTTGTCACATAGAAATGTTTGGGACCATCGATAGCGTGAAAAGTTTGTTGGAAACGTTTCTTATTTATCATGGGGATCCTCAACCTTTTAATCACCACGGACCAGTTGATAATTAAAAATTTTTACCACGGCAAGGAAATGGGAAATAAAGAGTAGCAAAATTTGTAGTTGTATAGAAGCCAATTACTATAACAAAATTGATCAAAAATCAATATTTGGAAAAAAAAATTAAATAAAAAATAAAAACTTTATACAAAAAATATATCACATAAAAATAGATTTAAAAAAAATATTGAATACAATAAAGGTGTGAAATAATAGTGCTTAAGTTAGGAAATAGCAAGCTTTGCTGAGTTTTAATCTTAAATGTTTAAGCAGCAGACGCTACTTTGTGCCAAAGGTGTCACTTTAAAACATTACATTTCAATAAAAATATATTTTAAAAATAAATCACTGGATTAATTTTTTTTTCATTCTCAATGGCTTCATGGCCTATAGTGCTTCAATTCGGCTCTGAAGGATTTAATTATTTTTTTTTAATTTGCTCCCAGTTACTTGAGGTATGGCAACCCTCGATTGAGACAAGAGGTTGTCTTCATAGATAGTCCCCAAAGATATTTTTGGCTGGAGGAACACCGTCTGCTTGAAACTGATTCAACTCTCAAATTTTCAACCCAGATTCTTATCGGGCGCATATTTCATTGATGTTTTTACCAAGGCCGTTAGCCTCGTTTTAATCCATTCTCACACACACGTTCACGTTGAATCCAGCTAATAGTTCTCCTATTATAATACAACTTGTGTCCTCTTGTAAGTGGTTTTGTAATTACAACGAATCTTGGAATGATGTAGGATATTCTAAAATAAGCATAGACTATTACCACAGTGAATGACTTCTCTAATAATAACTATTTGTTAAAACATTACGTCTTTAATAAACTGATATCAAATAATCCGTTAGTTTTAATTTTAAGCTATTATTACATTTTTTAGATCTAATATTTGTCTCCGTAAAGTTGTAAGCAATCTGAAATGTATGTTTTGATTCCCGAGTTTCTGCAAGTCTAGAGACTTGATGGACGTTAAACACCGGCGGTATAAAAAAAGATTGATTTGAAACTCTTTGAATATGAGTCCATTATGCATCAATCAACGCATATTCAAAATAAGTTTTAATATAGGCAAAGAAAAAAAAGGAACCTGAAAATATTAAATTATCCCTCAATGTTTGTAATTTCCATTAAAATATCCGACATAAGTCTCTTTTTTAAAAAAAACAAGAAAACAAAAGAAGTTTACAGTTTAAGATTAGCGAGAACGACAAGAAATTATTTAAAGTATTTAAGAATATTAAGGGAACAGCTATTAGTTATATTTATTTTACCTGAAATTTACTTTATTATTGAGTCTTAAAAAAGCATTGTTTTGTTTCATGTACTTAAGGCCTAAAGTGATCTGGAACTGCCTTCCGACTGGTAAATATATAAATTATATATAATGTACATTTCTCACCATCTGTACACTTGGAGTTTTCGGGTTTTAACTCTTCTTGTAATGCAACAATGTCTTCAAACAAACAACACCGGTATTGAAACACACATAGATGCTTTATAACTCAACAATTTTCTTTAAACAAAAGTGACAAGCAACACAACTCAATTTCCCTCTTTATTTCTTGTTTAGCTATACGGTGAAAAAGCTCAACAAATCAGTGCATAAAAAGTGATAAAGTAATTTTTGTTCCTTTTTTGTTGTGCCTCTGCTTCAGTTCAAAACCTCCTTTCTAGCTAAGTTACTGAACAATTATAATTAAAATATACATTTTTTACTGCTGCAACTATAATTATGCTTTGTTCTTGATGAATATTTGTGTATTGTACGTGTGATTTAGGATATAATCTTTTGGGTAAAATGTGTTTTCAGACAGGGGAGCTTTTTATTAGCCTGTTAAAGAATATTTTGTCTTCCCCAAATGAGAATTTATTTGAAAAACATAAATAAATCCTTTATGTGTGAATATTTATTGTACATCACTGCTAAGGGCAATACTAGATGTGTCAGCGTGGTCTTACTTAATCCACAATAATGATTATATATTATGACATTTGAGTTTTTAAATAATCCTTTTAAATGGATGTATAAAAAAATTCGTTAAATGAAAAGTAACATATTAAATTTCATGCTATATCCAAAATAGTTTAAGAATGGAAATATACATACATATACATATATTTGGTCCATTGAAGATTCTTTTACAATCCAAAAACAAATTATAAAATTTTATAATCAAGTCTTTATATAAAAATACATCACAGGCTCCGTAACATTATCAGCCATATTTTCAGTAATGCAAAGTACATGTCACTATAAGAGAAGAAGAAAATAGTTTTTAAAACAAAATTGTATTTAAAACTTTATAAACTTATATTCACAGTTTTCTTAAAATTTTATAGTAGACCAGGAACACGCTATGCAAATTTATTTTATAACAAGATAGGTGACATTTACAATGTAGAACTGTCTTGAAATAACATATTGTCACGTTTATTTATTTCTTGTGAGAGAATTCTTATAAAAATGTATACGTCTTGATTTTACGTAGCTATTCCATCAGCTAGCAATTCAGCTTTCGTAATATATTCATTATTCTGATTTGATTTTAGTGTGCATGACAAAATTTAACATTACCAGCATACCACGACTTTAATTTGTTTTAAATTAAATTTATGACTTTGGGTTTAAAAAAGCCTTTAATGTAAGGAATGCACTATAGATATATAGTTTATTGAAAATTTTGCATCAATCTAATAGTTGATTATTTTAGTAAATATAGACGTTACTAGTGTATTACCCGTCACAAATGACGGAAGTTTTCAAAACAAATACATTTCAGCTGAAATCTATTCATTCTGAAAAAAATACACATCAGGGAAACCATAAAAACTAAGAATCATTGTTCATTCTGATAGGAGTGAGAAAAAAACTAAGAAAAATACGAATCGTACTAAAATATATTACTTTTGTCGGATTTCACTTTGAGTTTCATTGTACAATACATATATAAAATATGTTGTTCTTTATGTTCCAAAAACATTTCAGAAAATCAACATAATATATTGACAACTTTTTAAATGTAAATGGTAAAAATATTACCATACATCGCATTAAATAATTACTTTATGAATATACTAAACAAGTTTCCAAAAAGTGATATTATTAAATTATTTTTTTTATTTATTTCAAACGAAAATTAATTTCTTAGAATTTTGAGAAATAGTTACATAATAATAATTATTAATTATATCACTTAATTATTAATTTAAGAACTGTATTACTTGCTAGAATAAATGTATATCATTTTGTAGAAAGACACGCTACTATATACATTTATATGAATTCAAAAAGCAGCATATAATTAGAATGGAATGGTGTCATGATGCAAGATGTCCATAAAACTTTATGAGATCTAAAGCCTGTTGTGAGGTGGATGCAATATACCATCCATTTCAGATCTTTATTCTACAAGGACAGTCATTACAGAAAGGTATTCTCTGTGCACTACTGGATCTGTAAACATTACAAAATAGTAACATCAACAATATGTGTAATTAAACCATCTTGTTTTATTCATTTATAACCCTTTAGCAATTAACTCCAAACTCTGACAATAAAAATAATTTTGCAGCAAAGAAAAAAGGAATGTAAAATAACTTGTGAGGGAAAAAAAAGTAAAATATTTATTAGAAAAAAATACACCATATTTTGCTTGACAAAAATAGAGACACAAACACCAAGATGTAAGAAACAAAAACTCAAGATTCCAAACCATTTCACGTACGTAGTGCAACTGTTTCAAGAGTTTGACGATGCTGAAGATAAAATCGATATTGATCAGAAGATCGTGATGTCACCCATTCATGTCTGTATCCTGTGTGGCCTTGTAGTGTGGTTTGTGTTAATACAAAATGTAATGTAACTTAAAAATCGCAAAAATCCATTGAGCACTTGTTACACTACAATAGTATTTCACATAATAAAACAGAATATATTCAAATAGGAGATATCTAGGGAAATTACACAGTTCTGCCTGAAAGAAGTCAATACTAAGTTGTTCTTCCTCATATTGGCCTCTTTGATTACTTACATTAATTGATGTTTAAAAAACACAAGGAAAATACTTTGTGAATTTAAATGAAAAAGATGAACTTTAGAAAATATTTTTGAAAAGCTTATCAAGTGTAACTATTTTAAAGCTATTATAGCATTTTAAAATTAACTCACTATTACCTGGAGCCGTCGTTAAATCTTGGATGACGACTAGATGTGTTAGCTTTGGTTGATTTCTTTGCAGTGTAGCTGTATTCCTTGTGGTCTGGTCTGGTCTACGGTCCTCTGTTGTATTACGAATGTATAAGCATTTTTTAAAATGAGAGGGTTTTTCTAGCAACCATTTTAAAAACATATTTTTCAATGGAATATATTCAATTTTGTTTTAATCTTCAGAATTATTTTGCCTATGCAAAAGGAATGATTTCGAAAAGTTAAAAAACACATTTTTTGTTCATAATTTGCTTATAAGATGTATATTGATCAAATTGGTTAGATATTTTATACCAGCTGGATTCATTTCTGACGACAACACAGGATAAATATCTCGTCAACTGACGTTGGAAAAGATAGTCACTCTCAAGCAACAAAACCATGTGGATCTCTTCTTAGCGTGAACGGTATCTCGTGTACTCATTGTTTCAAGTATTGACGTGCCTTCAAATATTAAACTGTTTTAAAGAAATGACATTATTTAAAATTCATTTTTAAGCGTAACGAAAAAGTACCTTACAAATAAAAAATAAAATTATTTTAAATTTATAAACAAATTATAATTTATTTATTTCCCCTATTGTAACATAATAGTTTAAGGCTTATGCTATAAATTTACGCTTTATAACCACACGAAGATATCTCCGTACAACGCTGACCGTTAAACGGATATTTTTTCCCCCATAAATCTTAGCGTTGCGTTATACTTAGATTTTTTTGGCTTGTCACGTGACCATTAATTAAAATTCTATACAGGTCAGTACTACTTGTCAATTGTGATAAAATATACACGTACACCTATAGCTTTTGGAAGTGTCTATTGGCACACGACTACCAATAGCGGGTACTATGGTAAAATAAAACCCCGACACTTAAACATTTTTGATATAAGATTTAACAAAGTAAATTCTACATAAGTTTCTTTGGTCTTACGTTAGTTAGTGTGTTGGATTCTTAAATTGAATGTAACAGGTAAGGGTTCAAGTTTCGATTGAGAATTTCCATTTTTTATTTTTTTATTTTCTTTTTCAAATACTTTCAATTATCTATTCTTTAATTTATAATTATGAGGTTATGGTTAGGGTTTAGTAGTATGCTGAAGTAGCAATATTATTGTCAGCCCGCCGAACATACAGAACAAAGTTGATATAGGACAGGGGTGCGAAACCTGTGGCCGTAAGGCCGCATGTCACCTCAGGCATGAAAATGTGCGGCCGTGGAAATTTGTTTAAACTTTAATAACCCGTGGCGTCAAAAATTTGCAATTTGGCAATATATTATGTTAAGTTGTAATCAAAATATCGAATATTCATTTAAACTCTTAAGCACTTGTTATTGCGAAACAAATGACGAAGGTATTTTTAAAACAACTGAATGAACAATAGAAATTACACCTACAAGAAAATGCTATGATATAATTACATCTAGGATCCATAGAAGGTAGACAAATTAACAAGAAATCATACACGTTTCATGTATCACATTACCAACAAGCAAACAAGCATGACAAATGACCCTTGCTCGTGTCGACCAATCAGAGAACCGGGTTAAAAAGGGGAGATGGGATGTTTCGAGACAAACAATGCTTCTTTCGTTCACTTGCGTTGTTCCTTCACATAATAACATGTTGTTCGTAGTTCGTAGTGTAGTGGTTATCACGTCCGCCTTACACGCGGAAGGAACTATGTTCAAGCCACAGCGAAGACATTTTTTTAAAAAAATGTTTGTGCCCGTTCTTTTCCTCCGATTCTGCAAACATAGCTGACCCTCGCTAGGGTTAGTCACAGTTTTTGGTTGGAAAGCTAGGTTGGTTCAGGGAAGGCGGCATGTAGCTACCCTCAGTGCGCATGTCTCGAGACCATCAATACGACAGCGATGTCCTCCCCCGCCCCACCCCCCGACTTTCATTCTCATTTTTCTGATTTCATCGTGCTGTAGTTTGTGTCCGTCCGTTCGCCACTTTCTTATCACTATCTATGAGCAAGTCAGCGGCGTCGTGTCTAGTTTTAATTGTTGTTGTTTCCCGACGCCACTTATGTTATATGTCAGTATACTCCTTCATGAAATTTATTCTTTGATAATTATACTGCCTCCTCCACCCGCCTCTCACAATTTTACACACGAGGCGCTGATACGCTGGCGAGTTAAATGTGGACTCAGCTATCTCTAGAGTCTAGACCAGGGGTCGGCGGACAGGTGTAAATTACCCCATTTGGGGTAAAAAGGGAATTCTCGGGGGTAACGGAGACTATATTCGTGGACATATAAAATCCGCTAAATATATTGTGACATTGCGGATGTACCAAATGAGACTCAAGGGTTGGCAGAGACACTTCTTGAACTTCAAGCCAATAATGAGGCAAGCATTGAATTTGCAAACAAAGCAGATATGACACATTGTTGTATTTCAAATGGTGCAGAGGATTTCAACATTGAACTAGAGGAGGCCTAAAAAAACGTTTTTGCCTTTTGCAGCAGCGTACCTTTTTCAACAAGGATTTTCTTCTCTAATGAACATAAAAACAAAGCTGCGAAATTGATTGGACCCTGAATTATTTAATTGATGTAATTGTTTAAGTAACTTTGTGTTTATCCGCAGTATGTCCGATTTATCATTATAATAGAATGACCAGTGCCGTTAAGCCTTTAACCGTTATAACCATTTTATTCGACTGTAAACTTTATAAATTGTATCAAATAAATTCCCCTTGAAATATGATTCATCCGCGTAGTTTTGAGTTAAAATATCTATGCATAATCCTTTCCAATTTCATTTTTAGACACTTGTCAGACTTCAAAAACTCACTAGATTCATTTTCGGCTGCAACTTCGCCCCAAACACTTGGAGGTGGGTGGGGGTGTAAAACGCTCTCCCAAACCCCAAGTCATGAATGAAAGGTTTTCGTCTTCAGGGGTAACGCCAAAATAAACATATATATTTTGGGTAATGGGCAAAAAAGTTCGCCGAGCCCTGGTCTTGACGATATATAACCTGCTAGAGATCACGAACTTTAACGTTTTTAGAAAAACCTTTTTAATGAATATTTATTGTGTATTTATAAACAAATTATTGAAATTATCAAATAATATAGATTTGGTCCCTCTACTGACTTTGATATTTGTCGACCCACAATCACAACTTAATACTTCGTGGATTGCGGTGGAAACCAGGTCCATTCATCTTTAAAAGTCGAAACAAGAATAACGCTTTTTATTTTTGTGCTCTTTATTATATTAATCATCATACATATCATTGCGCTAGATCAGGGGTGGGCAAACTTTTTCTATTGAGGGCCACATACAAAACGTTATTGTTATGGGCGGGCCGCATTTATATTTTGTCTACTTCAATTAAAATTTAAAACATATAAAAATATAAATTAATGATTCTAAACATGTAAGTGTCATTTTATTTCATATTCACACTCTATTACATGATTACATTTCATTTTAAAATACGAACTGAAACAGTTTCTAATTTAAACATAAGATTTTACTATTCACTATTATTTCACCAAAACTTTATTGTTACCTGTCATAAAAACTATGAAGAAGTAAGAACATAATTTTACAAACAAGCTGACCATAGAGTACAATTGTAATTAATGAGAAGTATGTTACTGATCACAATTTTGGATAATGTTCTTGAACCGTGGAACCCGTTTACTGGTTGTGATTCGCATGACTGCATTCAAATTTCAGTCAGTCAACATCGATCTGTTCTTAGACTTGTTTATTTTCATACAAGAAAAAGCTTGCTCACAGATCTATGTGGACCCGAATAGTGAAAAAAATTTGGCTGAAAAGTTTTTAAAATGTGGAAACGCTGCTGCTTGCAAACATGCATACAAATCTAGCAGAAGAACTGACTTGAACTTCTCCTTCATGTCATAATCAGCTTGTAGGTCAAACAACTCTAATTGTATATCCTCTAGGGCTGAACCAGCTTCTGGATTAAACGGCGAACTGAGGATATTGAAGAATGCTACCATGTTCTTGAATTCTTGGAACCTACTTTCAAATTCCACAGCCAAGGTATCCAACTGAGCCATGTAATAATCAGCCATTTCACCAGAAATGGTTTTCTGTTTCAGCAAAGGGAGATAGGCAAAACCTATTTTCACCTGGTTGTCTAGAGAACTGGAAGAGATTTGCCTCAAATGATTTAACTTGCACATACATTTCATGTGCAAACTTAAAGTCTTACTTCCACTCTTCATTAACAATGGTAGTTTCAAAGTCACCTAAAACCCTTCATCTCAAGGTACATAACTATTTCTTCTTTGAGTTCAAACACTCGCCTCAACATATTGTCCAGGCACTTACAGCGGACACTAATGTTGTAGATAATATCATAAAATTCAGTTTCCAAATCTTTAAGCATTGCCTTGAACTGCCTGTAGCTAAGTGCCCTGGCTCTGATGAGGTTTATCACACTGACAACTGGGTCAATAACATGCTTGATCTTTAACGCAACTTTACACAGACTATCTTGATGTATGACACAGTGGAGAGGAATAATGTATGGTCAGGAAAATCTTCTTTACTTTTATTTTTCATCAACTTTACCAGACCTACGTTTTTTCCAGTCAAAGCACGCACTCCATCGGTTGTTACACTTGATATCTTGTTCAACACCAACCCAGTTCTTGTAACACATTTTTTCAACAACATTGAATAAATCCTAGCCTGTAGTTGTGTCTTTGAGTGGCTCAACACTAAGGAATTCTCCGGTAAGCTCAAAACGAGTGTTTATTTCCGTATAAATACCAACAATTGTGATGTGTCCAGGAAACTGGTATTTTCGTACAACGTAAAAGAGTACCACAAAAAGACATTGTTTGCATCTCAAAGTTAGTGCAACAAATTGTCACTATTTTTGTTGAACACGACTGACTACAGTTTTCATTGATAAAAAATGCTATCAAATTTTGTTTTAAGTTCTGGACACTTAATGCTTGCTGCATCTGACAAGCATTCCTTGTTGAACTCACTGTCAGAAAAAGACTTGTTCCGTTTTACAATATTATGGGACTTTACCAAACTGGTTTTAATTGCAGCATCTAGTATTGAAGACAGTTTTTGAAAACAGTATGCTGCTTCTTTAAATTATTAACAACCTCATCCTTTTTCTCTCTTAGTTCGTTAAATTGTGCCCGAAACTAAATTGCTTTGTTTTATGGTGTCTTTTTAAGTTGCACTCCATAAAGACACTCACACACTAACGGCACAGCAAGCAGACTGCTTTGCTCCCAACGCTTGTGAAGCAATATTAAGTGGTCCTTTTGTAATTAAAAACACGATATTCCTCCTAAATGTTTCTTACAAAACCGCCAAAATGTAAATCGTAAACAAAAGCCACTTCCGTTGAGCTGAAATGCAGTTTCACGATGTTTTAAATTAATGATTAATTATAAATAATCAATTCTGGAGCAATAAAACTAATTTCATATCCTTAGATTCGAAAACAAAAACACTTGGAATAATAATAGTAATATTGTGCTCTTTTTACACTTTGCCTAAAGGAAATATGGCATTCTATAGAATGCTTAGGCATTCTATAGATTGCCTATGCAAAGTATGCAAATGTTTTACAAATTTCATACTTTGCCTGAACCATCAGGTATTCTATACATTGACTAGGCATTCTATAGAATGTCTGAATTTCACACTTTGCCTGTTACATATACATTAATGAGATATATTTAACAAAATCGTCCATGTTATTTTTAATAACTTTTTAAAATGCCTTGCGCCATTCTGAGGTTTTTTTTTACACATGACAATGTTT
Organism: Ampullaceana balthica; assembly: GCA_944989445.1. Taxonomy (NCBI): domain Eukaryota; kingdom Metazoa; phylum Mollusca; class Gastropoda; family Lymnaeidae; genus Ampullaceana; species Ampullaceana balthica. The sequence continues at coordinate 2,082,458 of CALYLW010000061.1, forward strand.
CAAAGATTTATATTCTTCTTAATTTTTTTAACATTGCATGAAAATGCATTGAAACTAAAATGTGATATTAATTGTTTCCTTTACTTAAAGTATCAGGTTTAACTCATTTTGCTGTTGTAATATATCTGTTAAAGATGATACTATTTTCATCAATGCTCTATCGTTAAAATAAACCAACAAGTCACGTTTCCTTTTCACTTCCAGGAACAACTTGATTTCATCTTTTATTTCAAAGACACGAAAACACAGCATATAAATTCACGACTCAATTTAAAAAAAACAACAACTTGAATTCTGGTAAATAATTTTTTTAATTTACAGTAAAATTTGGCGATCCCTCAGAAAACCCGACGCGACGCCTTTGGGAACCCGTGATGTAGAGGCTAATGAATAGAATAATTTTAAAAAAAACTTTTTATTCCATCTACAAGTTACCGCTACTCCACCCCACTGCTCCAACCCCCCCCCCAAATCCCGAAAAAAAAGTTTTTAGTGGAGTATTTTTAATAAGTTATTGCCTTTGGGATATTTCCATGAATTTAATGTGTCATAATACTAATAATGAGAGCTGTTAGTGAGCCAATTTAGTAGGATGTATTGTAATGTGCAAACAATGAAGGAAAAAAATGTTACACACGGTTAAGGCGTCTGAATAATGAAAATGGGGAGGATACACGTTTTAAATAATTTTAAAAAAATTATAAAGCTAAAATTAGCCAATAATTTTTATAGCTAAACCTTACTCTAACTGTAATACATGTACCTTCAATTTTGGAAAATTCACCTTCCTTTTTGAACAATTTTACACAAAAATTAACGAAACTTTCTACTTCTATTCTACTGCACCAGCAATTTTACGCGAAAATAATTTTCATTATCCCGGGCTGTTATGCATCACGCCTTGTTTAAATGCTCATAACGTATAGTTCCACATTTAACGATATTCATGAAATGTAAAAGGGGAGAGGAGACCATTTCCTTTTAACCCCCCTTCCTTTTTCTTCATTTTTTAATAAAATAATTAATTGGGGAAGGGGAGCCTCCCCAAGCGATACCCCCTTTTGTTCTAATTATGACTTGATATGCTTATGAAACACGAAGCCTGAAGAGTTTGTCATCCAGGAAAAACAAAAATATTAAAGGAGGCAAACTGCAGGGGAGCAAACGAAGTGTTGAACTGACGTAATATCCCGTGTAACCAAAGTGGTCGGAATAGTTATAACCAGCCTTAACTCTTGATAAAAGCGAATAACCATTACTTTAGAAATCATGCACAACAAAAATACGCATGTAGGTAAAAATGTAGCCTTATACTTCTGCTAAAAATTTATGTTGCAGTAGTAAGACAAACACAAAAGAACTGAACAATATCACACCTACCTTTACTGTGTCACAAAGAAAATCAAATTTAAAAGACGTCCTAGTCACAACTACCAGTCACAACAAAGAGACAGGAGAAAATCGCCCACTAATAACTTCATCCAAACAACTAAAGGCTGTGATTTGTTACGTCCGTCTAACAAGTTTACCGCAGCAAAAAAAACAACAAAAAAACGGTAATTCCCTTTAGCCTGTAGTAGACTGTAGAACATGTGTCCTGTTGGCAAGCCGCTTAGATAACTGTGATTAAAGAATCAGAGTTAGGAATTATCTGTGGTGGCAGCAAATACGAAGAAGAAAAAGAGTGGCGAGGTTGTCGGAATCCGCCATCGTCTTGGCGCCAACTCCCTGCCTCACATCAAGAAACAACAAATAATGCCATATAATTGTCTTGTTTGTCAGTAATCTTGAACGTCAGATATCTTGCTAATCCTATCAGTCTCAAAAGTTAAGCGATGCGTGGCACACTGTTTAAAGGTGAAACCGCAAATGGCTCAGTAAATCGATCGAGGTTCTCTAGATCAGTGCTTCTCAAAGTGGTGGTCCGCGGACAGGCGCCGGTCCGTGGGCCATCCAATGCCAGTCCGCAGACGTTACCAAGAAAGAACATTTCGTTACCACGTCAGTAGAGGGAATATAGTTCACCGGTCCCTGGTGCAATGGGAAAATTCCGGTCGGTCTGCCATACTAAAAAGTTTGTGATGCTCTAGATTGTTTAGATGACACGTTCCTCCTTGGATAACTTTGGCAAATTCTTGAGCTACTACGTTTTGACATTTCTTTAATTGTGTTCTTTAAAAAATATTACTTACCAAAATTTATATAGAGTTTACTTCCAACAAAATAGTTTTAAAAAATTAAATGTATCAAATTTTTTTGTAACATTATATTTCTAAAATTGTTGTACATGTAAACTTGATGAGCTAAGAGATAAAATAAGGGTGAAAGCAAAGACATATCACAAATGTAGTTGACTCAGTTCTTTTATTATACACAAGTTCAAATTTAGATTTTAAACAGAAAATTTAATTGTAAGTTTGATTTCTATCAAAGTACCTAAGGATTCTTTAATAACGCTAATATTTTCTGAACAGTAATGGTTTTCCCCACTACCTGTACAATATTTTTTTATCATGTTTAAAAATTAGAGATTTCATAAATGTTTCTAGCATATCTAATCAAATGTTTTTGATTTTTAAAATATAATTGGTCTTTATTTAAATGTTTTTCTACTCTTTGAAGTGCTAGTCTTGTGTCATCAGCGAGGACGTTACATGCCCTTGAAAGTCTTTAGAGGTGTTGCCAATAGCAGCCCCTTAGGTATGGGCGCTGATCGCCTGGGCGACTTGGGCGTGGATATACTTGTGAATTACAGCCCATCTAATTCCATTCTTAACTGAGATATTGTGTCCCTCAGATTTCGGGACGAGGGGGGGGCACGTCTACATACCTCAGCCAAGTTGTAAAAACAGATTAATTAGGTGAGCTTCATTCCATCACGGATAAATGCAATAGTCGTGGTCAATGGATTTGCCACCTAAACAAAAGATGATCTTGTCGCCACCATTGGAGGTAAGATAGTGGGCCTCCCCTTCTTGTGACTTGACACACTTGAATAACATATACATGAATAAGTAATTTTTCCGACAAATAAATCCGGGTGAAAAGAATGAGCGACTCGGGTAATGCTCGTACCCGGATCATAGGAATGTTTCTCTACAACCTTGGTCCTACGCACCAGACGGATAGACCCAGTTGTTGCCATATGGTTATGGAGAGAGGACGATTCAGTTGTCAAGATAGTTGTTGGTAGGCCACTGTCACTGCACGGCACCCCCGAGGGACGAGTTGGTTGGTAGCTGTTTAGCCTCGTCTTAGAAGGTGGAAAGCGGTGCCACTCAGTGGTACGTGGATTTCAGCTGGTATCGTCTTTGAAGAACGAGCTTTCAGTCAGTTTGTGCGCCCGGAAAGACCCTCTGGCGTCGTGGTGTGATGCTGAGGGTTGAATGCGGGTGGCTCTGTTGTCCCTCTCGTTACTCCTGTGGTCTGTTGGCTGGCAGGGGGACTTACCTCATATTTTGGGGGACTGTGGGGCAAGGCACCTATGTCCGCTTACCCTGTGGTCGTTGACTTTCTTGAATCCTGCGTACTGGACATTAGCGTTTGGTCACAGCTGATGGTGTAGGATCTCAGGTGGCACGATAGTTAGATACGAAGATCTTTGGTTGCAACTTCAATGGTAGAAACTTAAATGGCCGAAGACCCAGCGGATGCTGGTTTTCTCGTCCCAAAACAAATAATGCTCAGGCTTGTAGATGGCGCAACTTGGAGGGCCACCTGGCCAATGTAAAAAAGAAATGCCCCTTATGTACCATTTCGCCACAGGAAAGACCAGATTGGTAGGTGTCCATTTAATAACAGTGACAAGTTTTCGGGCCCTGACAACTGGCGTATATTTCCTGCTTGTTCAGTTGTGTCACGTTTGGTAGAGTCCCGGCTCGATAACGCGTTTACGCAGTAGATAACTATCTAACTAACTCCTTAGTCGCCCATTCCACCTCAACTTTTGTATTAAATAAAACATTTTTGGTATAAATATTGCATGCCTCAACGTATTATTTCTTGATGTGTGGCAATGTTTACATTATTATCATTTTTTCCAAAGTAATCAGTGCTACCGTACGCTAATTTTTAACACTTGCTTAGAACACGCTTCGTTTTGCTCTTAGGGCATAATTATTTCTTTTTTTTGTTTTGAAATGCCTTTGTCATATTGTCCTGACAACAAGAAGACCATTTTAGGGCGTCTGTAAATAAATAATTTTACGCATGAACTTAAAAAATAGCATGATAACATCGACTAACAACAATTTGACAAAGAAATATATGAGTTAATCGTCGGTAGAACATATATGCACAGCGAGATTTCCCCGAAAAGAAGCTGAGAAAGTCATAACATGTTTGAGTTAACGGAAAATGAACTTTTCGTGCGACATCCGTAATAAATTAAAGTAAGGCTGGTACTGATTAAAATAATTTGTTCGATTAATCGGAAAAAATTTAATCGATTAATTTTGATTAATTATATATTTATAACGCATATTGAGATCCCGTTAAGAGTGAAACAACTAGAATACAATTTAGATGTGAAAATAAAACGAACAAAAATATGAATTTATGACAAATAATTATTCCCTTTCAACTAGAAAACTGTCCAAAGACATTTGTTTTTGTCGACGCTTCAAAATTGGACGAAAATGTGTAGTAACCTGTTGGTAGACATTCTTGACACTCCATTTGAAGCATCCATCTCCTTAAGTGTTATTGAGAAAAGGTGCAGATCGTTGAGGTTGGCCGATTGCAGTTGCGTGCTAGATTAGCCACCTTGTTCTAGCTTTTCAATGGTTTTTCGTTTCTTTTTAACAGTTATTTTTTAATTTTTGTCTCTTTTATGATTGTCTTCTTGTGTTTTTTTTCGAAGTCATTTTAGCACACTTAAAAAAAAATAAAAAATTACGAATACTGTGTGAATACACTTTTTGTAGCAAAGGTTGATCACACACGAAAACAATACGCTAACAGACCGACTGCTTAACACAGAATAATACATCGGGCGGAAGTGTCGGCTCACAAATGAATTTCCAGGAAAAGGGGACTTTCCCTTTCTGGCATCACTCGTAATGCAAATCTTCACTCGTTAAGGAAGCAACTTTTTCACACACAAAAAAATGCTCGTTATGCGAAAATATCGTTTTGAGAGATGCTCGTTATGAGAGGTTTGACTGTAGTGTTATTAATCTGATGTATGTTAATTTAATTATATATTTTTTTCTTTTCAGGTCTAGTAATGAGATACAGAGAGCAAAGGTGTTTTGGTGACATCTTTGGATATGTTTCCCGACCTTTTAGAAGTCATATTCATTTATATAGTACTCGCGTAATCGGAGGCACTTAAGAGATGAAATCATAAATAGTATGTATCTCACTAAATAATTATATATACCTGTAATATATTATAAAGAAACAATTTTCAAATGAATATTAGGAGATCAGATAAAGAGTTTCTCTAACATTCTTAATTTATAAAAATCATTTCGTAAAAACTTTTTTATAATAACTAATCTAATATTTTAATTTTTTTTTAAATTTGAGTATTTGTTTACTCTGTTATATGAAGGTATTTAAAGAAGCAAAAAAGTATTAAATAGAAACAAAATGCGAGAGGTACTCACAGTTTATAATTAATAATAACATTTGCTTTGATATGAAATAAAATAAACAACAATAGTTGAAAGTTTCTAAAATTTAAAAAAAAACTCTTTAAAGATGGAAATAATATTCTAAAATCTGCCACCAATATAACAATTGATTAGATAAACAAAGTATTTTCCAATCAAAATTTAAATAATTTTCTATATGTCATTCGACAGATTAGGAGGGACGAAGCGATTAGTTCTAGACCAACAGGAGCACATGACACCGATGTGAAGTAAAATAGAGAAACAATATGTAACTTTTATTTTATTTTAAAAGTAAGATTCTATCATATTTACAAGATAAAAAGCAGAGGGTTTTGATATCAGCTATCCAAAAATAAATCAAAACAAGCAAACACAAACATCTGTATTTTGCTCAGGGTTTTTGTTTTTACATGAACACAGTACATTACCGATAGCAAATTTATAGTGTTTAAAAAAATTTTAATATCATAATATTATTTCATTTATATATATGTACATATACTTGTGTAAATTGTAATGTTCGTTTACGTATGGACGATAGCAACGTTTTGTTGAAAATGACAAATGAACAAGTAATATTTGCAAAACTTTTGGTAAAATTTTTACGGGGAGGGGAATGAATACGTGAGTGATATATAGGGAGTGAGTTGTATGGGGATTGGAGTTTATAGGGAGTAGGGTGTATTGGGAGGGAGGTGCATGGAAATTTTAAAGACTGGGGCGTGCTAGTTAGGAAGTAGTCATTTTATATCGTTGTGTCCTTACATTATAGAAAAAGTTTTAAATAATTGTTATTATTATTGTTATTTGTTGGGGGTATTTTCCGGTTAACATTATTACTTGTACAGACAGCAATATGTTCAATAACTTGATACAACGAAGTCGTCAATGCCTTCCTTTATTTCGTTATCATCATAGTGAAGAGCTCATCGGTACCTAGTAGGAAATCTTATTTCGCCTCTGTGGTACTAAACACAAATAACTTCTCCACGCAGACCGCCGTGGTTAACTCTCAGAAATCTTGACAATTATCTTGCCACAATAGATACACTTAGAATACTTGACTGAGATTGTGATTTGCTAACCGCTTTCAAATCCAGCTGGCTTGTTTAGTCTAAGTGATTTTTCTACTTAAATTTGGTTTCAGTTTGGCAGAACTTGTCCTATTGAAAAACAATACTCGTTTTTAAATTTGAAAACATGACTTTCACAAGTTATTACCAGATATTTTGTGTATTAATATTAGAATGCTTCGTCTTATCTATGACATTGTTGGACTTTTCTTACCAGCGATCTTAGTTACAAGTTGTTTTAAAACGACTCAACATTATGCAGTAATCAAAGAAATGTCAAGTTTTTAAAAAAAATTAATGCTTTTCAATAATAAGTAATGCATTTCATATTTGTGCATGTCTATATATTTAAAAAATAAAGGTAAAAAAGATTTTAAAAAACCACGTTTTTATAAGTGGACTAAAAAGAAGAAAATAATGTAAAACTTATAAGTTCAAGTACTTTACTTTAATATGATTAAAAACTTGGGGCGGGTGTTTGGTATATATAAATTAAAGATTTATCATTTAGAACGCAAAAGAGAGATATATAAGTGAGAGAATGAGTGAACTGCATATGTTAAACCTCATAAGCACCCGCCACACGTTTTAGTCATATTAAATGAAAGTACTTGAACTTTTAAGTTTTAAATTGTTTTCTTCTTTTTAGTCCACTTATAAAAACGTGGTGTTTAAAAATCCTTTTTTCCTTTATTTATTTTCTTCTTTTTAGTCCACTAATAAAAACGTGGTTTTCAAAATCTTTTTTACCTCTATTTATTTTACCAAACACCCCATCAGCGCCCGCCAAAGTTTTAATATCACGGCGATGAGGTCACGGAGTGAACTCGGCACGTGAAATTGAACTACTGCAGACTGATACAGATGCTTACATAGAGATAAACTAAAAAATGAAATAATTTAATTGCGTTACATTTAATCGATCTGAAAGTTTGAGAAAATGCATTGTCATCCAAGATCTATGTGTGGTAAAATTTTGAGCTCTCTAGGACCATCAGAAGTGGTTTAATTTTACGTTGGCGAATTTGAAAAAATGCAGACAGACATTAAGCATTTAATCTATTGTTTCAAATAAAACATAACGAACATTAACATAAATGTACGGTTTTGTGAATTACTCTTAATTACAAAAAAAATATTTATAAATGTTGCATTAAATCCTGTTGTTAAGCAGTTGACTATTTAATATATGACTTTTAAAAGAAAAATAATATAACAAATACATTTTTATGGCTCTTTAATTAACAGTAATAATCATAAAGTATTATAAAATAAAGTACATAAATTAACAAAAGGACCAATGGCTTTAAAATCGTAAAGAAAAATACTGACTTCAAAACTAGTGTGTTTTAACTTAATAAATTTATAATACCCATTTGAATATTAAGTAACAACTCATGACTATAAAAGTCCAGCCTAAAGAACAAGCACGTATATTCTTAAAAACATAAAATCATATTTATAAGTTATTAGTTATATAAACATTCAGATAACTTCATCAGCTCTGTATTATTCCCAAGCATTCAATAAATTTGACAAATTCATATATTGCCGGTAACTTACACAAATTCTCTAAACCTTGTGTTGTTTTTAAATGAGAATAAAAACAAAGATTTCAATTCCCTGCTACACTAATAATGCAATATATATTATGTTTTTAAATCTAAATACATGTATATAAAAATGCAAGTATTTTGTATGTTTGTCCTGTATGGCTGACTTCACCATTCATCCAATCACAAAGAAACTTTGAAGTATTTTTAATGCGTTTCCGCGGGAGGGAACTGGCAAAAAAAGTTCGTTTCACTTGAAAACTCATGACATTGTGGGTGCCCAAAATTATTTTGTTTTCTTATATGAGCTATATATAAAATGGTTTAAGCGTTAGCTACTATTAAAATGAATGGATCTTGACAAAACTTGATACATAAAACTTGATAGCCCATATTAAAATATGATATAGCATTGAAATACTATTGTTGATTCCTTTGGGGCTGGGGCCCAAAAACTTTAATATTGTAAACGCTGAAGACTGTATTCTCCATTCGATTTTACGTGATTATCACAAATATTGACAAGTAGTTTGTGCTGCGGCGCCGTGGCGCCTGCGGCACCCCCTTTTTTAAAACCCTTTTTCAAAAGCCCAACTAACTTGTCCTTGTATGATAAATACGAAATATTCCTGACATGTACACAAAATATGTATATATATATTTTTTACAGTGCTAATCACCACACGATGTTTAAAGTAATTTTAGAAAGCAGCACACCAAATTACTGCACCAAAAAAATAACTCTTTGAGTCAGTCAGCACTGTTTACAACACAAATGCTGACGTCAAAGGTTCGTGCGTTGTTTGGTTAATGTTAATCTGGAACCAAAAGTATTATGATTTTCAAGTCTATATTTTCAATTACCGTTAGGCCACAGTGAGTGAGTCAGTCATACATAATTGAGCGTAACTATATATATGAGTATACTCATTATCATCCAGATTGAAATAAAGAGCTCTTTCGGACTTTACATATTGCACCGATTGGGCCTTGGACAACCTTTTTGTTTTAATTAATATAAGTCAGTTATTTGTTAAGAAGCAGTTTCATTGGGGCCCACAGTATAAATTAACACCAAGATATTCTGCATTTTAGATGTATCAAGGAAGCTGTGATAGACACACTAAATTGACGTACTAAAAAAAAACCATTGATTTCATTCACTTGTTTTAACTGTCTTCTTTGTGTGTTTAAAGAAAATAGTTTTCTCTTTTTATTTTTTTTATTTTACCGTTTCCTTTTACATTAAAATATAATATTTAAGCTTGTTATCTCATGAACTAATAAGAGAAGCAGAGCAATAAAACACCAAGAACAATAAATGAAGAATTTTTATTTAAGGAAAACAACTACTCAATACTAAAAATGTAAAGCCAGGTAGTGAAAATAGATGAACATTTTAAATCCACAAATCAATGTATTAAAAAGTTCATTAAATTTTTGGACATTTAAAAAAAATTTTTAAAGAGAACTGGTGGATTAATTATTAGTGAATACTGAAAAATGAAAGAGGCACTCCATTAGTTTAAATGTAAAACTTAAAAAGACCAGAGGAAAGAAGAAAAAAGCAATGTAGTAATAATACACTAAAATCTGATTTGTAAATGAAACTCATAATAAATTTAATACAACAATTATATAGACACAGATATACAAGCACTTTTCTTGTTTCATTCGTCCGAAACTCCCCTTCTTTTTGTCTGGAATTCGGGTATGGAATGGATTGCACTTGCTAAAATTGAACATGCAGTGAAAACCTATCAACATTAAAAAATGAAATACAAATACAAGACTAGATTTAAACAATGGAGAGGTCCAAATCATTCACCCTACAGACCTCCTCACACCGCAAAGACCTCTCTCTTAAAGATATCAAATGACCTCCTGCTCGAATTGGACAGTGGTAGAGTGAAGTCTTTATCTTGACACTTTCAGATCTCAGTGCAGCCTTTGATATCTTTTATACATCTCAAAATTACTTTGGAAATTATTGTTCATAAATAGTTCGGTTTTGATCCTAACTTCTAACATTTAGATGATGGTCTCTGTGGATGGTTGTTTTATACTCTTGACCAGGTCACTTCTTATGCTTCTTGAAAACCATACAGTTAAAGCCAATCATTAGGAGATAATACGAAGTTAAAAGTCTGTATTAGATAGCTTTTTAATGCCATCCCAATGAAACAGGCCACATAATACCCTTCCCCAAATTAAACTTGGGGCTATTCAGACCAGTAAATCGGGGGCAGCAGTATTGTATGGAACCTTAATTTCTCTTTAAGAGCGTATTTGATTTAATCCTAAAATGCCTTTGCATTTTTATTTACCAGGGATTTTGTTTCAATCGGTCCTTAAAAATTAATAATCGTTAAGAAAATTTCAATATATATTTTTTGTTGTTGCTTGGAATAAAATAAAATATTTTTTTTTAAAAAAACGTGAAATGCAGATTGTGTCAAAATCACTTTCATGAAAAAATAATGCAAATATTTCTCTTAAATATTTACAGCATATAATAATTCTTTGAGCATATTCTTATATATAGGATAGCATTCATTCATTAAAATGAGATTCTCCCCCCCCCCGCCAACAAAAAAGGTACATTTGAAATGTTCATTGAGTTCACTGTAAATATACTGTGTTTATTACAGAACTGTATTAAGCCATGCTAAAGACACAAGACAGAAAGACCCGTGGCTAGCTGAAGACGAAAACTGATTTGAATTTAAACATTGGCAGTATATTCCGTGCGGCAATACATCTGTATGAGTGGAATAATGAGAAGGCCTGTAAAATTAGCAGGCTCAAGTGTCACTGATGATGATGCTACGTTTCATGTGTTGAAGGTCTTTCCACGAAAATCACTGTCATAATAGAGAGTTCTTCTCTGTAAACAGTTGGATCTGAAAAAATGTTAATTCTTAACTGTACATATTTGCAGATTATTAATACACCGGCGTGATAATTATTTTTAAAAATTTGGAAAAATTTAAAACTTACATAGCATTATGGAATTTATCAAATAGTTTAGTTGAAATAATGGTTTCATAAAATCAAATTTTAAAAACTTTGATTTCTTAATCGCTAAGGACTTAATATTTAGATTCTAAAATTAATTTAAGAATTGGAAAGTCTCGATTTTTCTCCTGGATTAAAGAAAAACTAAATAAAAAATAATATTGAATACATACTTTTATATGTTACTGTAGGCAAAATAAATATAAGCATATGATGAATATATTTGTTTAAAAATATGATTGAAAACAAAATAACTCTCATTTTAAAGATTGTTATCCACTAATTTAACATACGTAATGAAACTGTCTCAACGGTTCGAAGATGTTCCAGATAGGACCGAAACTGTGGGTTATCTGATGACGTCACTATCTCATGTCTTCCCCTATAATCTCTCTGTGTAGCTTGCTGAATGTAACGTGTTTGTTGGTCATTCGGTGGTACAGTCAGGCGTCGTAAATTGAGATGTTCCTCTTGGCGATGATGTCGTTCACGGGGATTAGTTTGTTGAAGTTGGTTGTGCTCCCTGTTTGTAGCTGGAGGTAATGTGTGATTTGAGAAATTAAACAAAAATTCTCACTTGCACGTAAAGTCATGTTGTTAATGAATATATCACTATTTACAATGTCTATTTATATATTATGTATTAAGTTATTGAAATATGAATGTACATGTCTTTTTATAGTGCTTTCTGCTTCATCTGTATTACATAATCTCTAGCAATACGAAGGGTTACGTTTTGGATCCTCCCCCCCCTCCCACCAACAACTTAAATTTTTTTTTAAATTAGTAATTTAAAAAGTAAATAAATAAAAAAAATATTTTTAAAAACTACAAAGTACATGTAGAAATAATTGAAAAACGTCTTAATTCAAGCATGGACTCCGGTTTCCAATTGTTGCAGGAGTGCATTGGTGAAGTGAAGTCTTGGATGACGTTAAGCAAACTCAAGCTGAATGATGACAAGACTGAAGCACTTCTATTTTGCAACAATAAATCACGCAATACTTTGTCTCTTCCGAAGTCAATTCACGTAGCCAGTTCGGATATTCTGTTCACAACATCGACTAGGAATCTTGGCTACATTATTTCTGACAACATGTCTATTAACAACTTCATCAATCACATCTGTCGCTCTGCCTACACTGCCATTCGTCAGATCAGCTCAATCCGTCATTACTTAACAGTTAGTGCCACAAAAACACTAGTCTGTGCTCTTGTACTGGCTCGTATGGATTACTGCAATTCTCTTCTGTCAGGTGTGCCAAAACAATGCATTGAAAAACTACAGAAAGTTCAAAATTCAGCTGCCAGACTGGTGCACAAGGCAAAAAAACATGACCATGTTACTCCACTTCTTCGCTCACTTCATTGGCTGCCTATACAAGCCCGTATTGATTACAAACTGGCCGTTCTCTGTCACAATTTCTTTTCGGACTCATGCCCATCGTATCTTACTGAACTTTTGTCGGTCTACTCACCCACTCGCAAGCTAAGATCTTCTGCAGACACACGCGTTCTCTCTGTTCCTACGACACGCACCAAAATGTTTGGTGAAAGGTCGTTCTCTTTTTGTGCAGCCAAACAATGGAATTCTCTACCATTACACATACGTAGTATTCAAACAACCAAGTCCTTCAAGACTGCACTTAAGACACATCTTTTCAAAATTTATTTTTATAATTGATGAAACAACATTTCTTGTAAATGATTAACATAGCTTATGTATAATGTATTGTAATTTTGTGTGTTTGTTGTGATATGAAAGTTAATTTAATACTTATAAGTATGTTATTTCTTTCATGTAAAGCGCTGTGAGCCGAGTTCCTTACTGGGATACAGCGCTATATAAATAATCAATTTATTATTATTATTATTATTAAGCATAAGGCGAAATGACCCTTAACAGGTTTTATGGCTTTGAAGAAATTTGAACTATAAAAACAAATGAAATGCTCACTGCTTAAGTGACAAATTCTTTGAGTTGTTAAATCTTGTCTGACTTCCCTCCGTGTTGCCTTTGGCCTCATGAGACTTTGCTGTGCAGTAATCTCCCCTGTTGCCTGGTCGTGTCCAATTGCTTTTTATAATATTGGAAGGGATTGGGGTGGTAAGTCCTTTATAGCAAATATTTTATTGTTGGTATTCTTGTAGCTAAAATATTTTAAAGTTTATGAGAGATAAAAAATTTAAATATTTTCTATCGTAATTGAAATTTCTTGGATAAAAAATTAGTTAAACAATAAAAACAATAAAATTTTAATTGAACCAAAACTTACAATCCATTTTTCCATATAATCTAACAAGTAACGCTAACTATATTGTATTCTGCTAATGAAAAATGCATGATGGTACTATATAAAAAAAGAGTAATGTATTAATGTAAATATTAATTTACTATTTACTATTGTAAATGTAATGTGTTATGTCAAGATTAATAAAACTATTTGATACCTGCTGGTGTCCTTCCTGGATTCATAGTGTAGGACGACACAGAACCCATGTGGAATGTAATAAGTGAACATTCTTCGGGAAGTGATGGTCTTGATAGTCGACAGCCTTGAAAGTTGGCTTGTTGGGGGCCCCGATGATCAGCTGTGATGACTGGGATACTTCTGGAATTATTTTGAGGATCACTCCACGTATTCTCGACAATGGCTTGAGGATTTCTCCAAATTGTGATAGCATTTTGTGAGGCCTCTTGTGGACATGATGTTTCAAAAAATAAATATTTATTAACTGTTTAAATTATTGACATATTGTTTAAATTAAACAACCCATAAAAACAAAGTTTTTGACTATAAATTCACTTATATATGAGACATAATGAAAATTATTGATTATGTGCAATATAATATGTACCACGCGACAAACATTTACAGACTAAAACTGATTGAACTTTGCTGTAAAACACGGGATGTGGTCATAGATGGCTGAAGTGAACTCCAGTGACACGTGGATATAAACAATGGCAGACGGATCCATTGAGTTATATTGAGATTAAAAATGCATTAATTTAATCACGGTACATTCGATCGATCTGAAATTTGTAAACAATGCAGTGTAAGGTAACACGAGTCTATGTGCAAAATTTCAGCTCGATAGCGTCACGGAAATTGTCTCATTTTTTTTACTTTTGTTTATCCGCCCGCCCACGACAGACAAGGCAGTGATGTTAATATAAGGGATTTAATTATTGATATACTATATACGACCCGCGGCTTAGCATACGCTGCAGACTTACTCATAGTTAATGCAAAGTAAGGGGGAAAGAACGGACAAAATCACCAGCACGAAGAAATGAGAACAATGCGAGTGAGCGTCGAGGGGGGAACCGCAGACACATTGTTTGTCTTAACACATGCGCACTGCGATTATTGTTCCATCACCCACACCCTGCACTGTCCTCGCTTGCCTACCATAAACTGTGGTTTATCCTTAACGAGATCGACCCGCGGCATAGCATACGCCGCAGACATGCTCATCATAGATAGTGCAAAGAACGGGGGGGGGGCACTTGGGCGAAAGGACACAAACAGCAGGACGAAGTAATGGAAAAAAGCAGAAACAGACATTTTTAAAAATTATAAAAATTAAAATGGAAATGCTGGTGTTGAACTCAGGACTTTCCGTGTGCAAGGCGGACGTAATAACCACTACGAATCATATGTTATTCTGTGATAGAACAACCCAAGTGAATGCAAGAGGCATTGTTGCCACACCCCCTTTCTTTTCATCCCACTATGCTTGCCAACTGTGATTGGTCGACCCCATCGAGGGTCATTCGTCATGCTTACTTGCACATACTCCTTTTAGGTGAATTATATATATACATGTAGATAGATAAGTTGTTGACACAATCAGTCACTAGACTTGTATAGAAATGCTAGTATTTGGCTGCACATCATACCTAAATTAATCAAGTCGTGACATTATAAATCAGTACGTTTTTTGAAGTCTTATCATTTACTTGTCTTTTGAACATTTTTTCCTCATGGTAAAGACTGACATAAATTAATAGCATACATTTATTTAAAATTTCAAAATAAATTATTTTAACTAACGAAATTTTGTTCCCCAAAATTATGTGTTAAAAAAATTATAATAATGATTTACACTCTAGAAAACTTACGCTTTAAAAGTGAGTACTTTAAACCCCTCTCCAATCCAACTCCGTCATGTATCCACAATTCATGTACAAATAGGTCACCATCCAATCGGAATGTTATTATTGGAGCTCCATTTGACCCTAAACACGTCGGTAAGTTGTGGGTAATTCCTCTCCATAATTCCTCCTGTCCTTGCGAAGCTGTTAAGTAATTTGTCTTTCTTTATCAAATTAGAGTTTAGATTTTCATTGAATTATGCATAAGACTTTCAATAAATAAAAACAAGATTTTCAATACCTAAAAAACAAACAATAAAACGAATCAATGCATTTGGACGTTGAATGGATTGCCAGGGAAACCAGGAAAACAGAAATTTTATAAGAATTTAAAACTTTATTACAAATGCATGACTAGACATTAACCATGGATAAGCTTAGGATAATATTATTTACAATCTGTAACTTATAAGATAATACATTCATTTTCAGTATATATTATTCATCAAACATCTCATTGGCTAGATTCATAGATTCATATAAGAGAACAATACAGCTCGACGCTAAGAAAATAAATTTTCAAAGCCAAATCTATCGCATTGGAACATAATAAAACCTAACTATTAAATAAAAGGAAATAGCCAATCAAAATATGTACAATTTACATAAATTACCAAACAGTACCCAGTAAATATAATGACCCCCTTTCCAGTCAATGACGGACTATGGGGTAAGTGATGTAGCTTTCACAAGTTTTTAGCCACCACTAACGAGCAGGGGAATGTGTGGCCAGCTCAAAGCCCCAGGGCCCTTGCCAGTACCTGGGCTCAAACCCGCGACTCGGGATCTGCCTTTATACTAAAAATAACCTATCAAACCGTGGCCACTAGAAAAATCAGACCAAACAACGGAGAATACAAAAATATCAACACAAAACTAAATATATATTACACACACACATACACACACACACATATATATATATATATATATATATATATATATATATATATATATATATAATATATATATATATATATATATATATATATATATATATATATATATATATATAATATATATATATATATATATATATATATATATATATATATATTTTTTTTTATTTTTTTTTATTCTCTCATCTTCTTTTTCGTCAAAGTTACTGCTTACTTTACCCCAACTTGTTACTTTGCCTCAAAATTGTTTCGTGACCCAACCAACTTTAAACAAAAAACGTATGAGTATTTTATTAAGATTTTACTTATACATCGTAGCTATGGTCTTTATTGATTGTCTTTCAAAGAACAATATATAGTACATGTTATAATGGTATTTAATAGATAACCAAGGCTGTTAAAAAATTAGTTATTTTTATAATGAGTTGTCTCCCTTTGACTTGATAAAAGAATAAAGTGACGCTCTCTGTCTTAGGCTCGCGGTCGGTAAGTTGGGCGGAAAAAAAGTAATAAATGACCCATTTCCCGTGATGATATCGAGCTGAAAGTTTGCAACGTGTCACCTAATAATGCATTGTATCGAAATGTCGGATCGATCGAATGTACCGTAATTAAATTAATGCCTTTTTGGTTAATCTCTATATAAATATATGTAGCTGTCTGCTATTGTTTACATTCACGAGTCACTTGAGTTCACGCCAGCCATCGATGACAACCGCCCCCCCCCGTTTTACGTCAAGGGGAGTTCAGTCACGTTGAGTCTGTAAATGTTTGAGGCGAGGTGCATATTTAATTAAACATAATCAATACTTTTAGTTTTGTCTCATATATAAGGGATTAATAGTCAAAAACTTTGTATTTACGGTTTTTTGTTAATTTAAATCCCTTATATTAACTATGACCGTCTTGTCTCTCTGTCGTGGGCGGGCGGAAAAACAAAAGTAAAAAATTACCCCTTTCCCGTGATGCTATCGAGCTGAAATTTTGCACATAGACTCGTGTCACCTAGCAATGCATTGTATCAAAATTTAAAAATCGATTTGATGTACCGTAATTAAATAAAGGCATTTTTAGTTTATCTCTATGTAACTGTATGTAGCCGTCTGCAATTGTTGACATCCACGTGTCACTGGAGTTCAATCCAGCCATCCATGACCACATAACCGTGTTTTGAAGCAATGAGAGTTTAGTCACGTTCAGTCTGCAAATGTTTGTCGCGCTGCGTATTATATTGCACATAATCACAACTTTTAGTTATGTCTCATATATAAGGATTTATTGTCAAAAACTTTGTTTTACCGGTTGTTTAATTAAATTATACTTTAACTGGCCCTCCGTACCCCTCTATTGAGTGAAGTGTATTATTTAAAATTTTACCATATTTAAATTTGACTAATTTACAAAACTTAATTTTCGCAGTATGTATGCAGTAACATATCTGCTATGTAATATTACTAATTTCAAATACAAACTTTAAAAGAAAAGTGTTGGGGTGGGGGGTGTAGATAACTAGTTTACTTCTAAACATTATATGAACCCGAAAATAAACAGATGTTCTGTAGTGATTCTCAGAACGTAAGTTTTTTAGTAGACAGATAAATAAATTTTATTTAAAGAATTAAATGACACCTTTACGATGGCTGACCAGTCTAAAATATGTATTATCAAGGGAAAACAATAGCATAAATAAATTAAGTTGAATGACAATGTACAAGAGTTGTCCACCTTTAATTTTAAATGTTAATTTTTTTTAACATAATCAAAATTCCATTTTTAGGTAACGAACAGAAGACCTATTTTAATAAAAATTATTATCAATTTTAATGAACGTACAAATAAAAAGTAAGTAAACATATCAATTTATATTATACTATGAATATTGTAGATACCTGCATTTCTAATGAGTCGTTTAAATCTCATTTCCTCATCATTAATTCTACATCCTTGATATTTCACTTCTGTAAACGCTCCAACTGAAACTTTCGGGCCCATACCATGGGGGTAGCTCACTATAATGACTTTGTTCCCTAATCTTATTTTATCATTTTCTCTCATTTCTTGGATACAAGAAAAGAAGTCTGACGTCAGACGTTCGACATGACGCTTGAACTCTATTTTCACACAACATATCAGTTTTACAGTTCTGTCTCCCGGTACGGCACTGTAATAAACATGATGTCCACGAAATGGCTGCACGCCTCTACCATTCCCAGGGATGTAAACATAAACAGTTGAGTTTACAGCATCGTCATCGTCACTAATTAGGTCTCTGGTCGTTTGGACGGAGATCTTAGAGTTTACAGACATCTCATGGGAATATTCTAGACTGTAGTGGCTCGGGGAACATTCACTTTCTGACAGTCTTTTTTTGTAATGTTTTAATAAAAAGGTACCAGTGCCTTGTTTGAAAACTCGCGTGGATTCTGAACCATTTCGTCTTTCGTATGAAACGCAAATGTTCACTGTCATTTGCATTAATAGTTTTAATATGTGAGAGAAAAAGTTCATAGGTGGAGTCATATGTTCATTATGTCGACACAACTCATCTATATCTCCATTCATGCAACAATTTATTTCAGTTTGATGCAGGTCATGGCCACCTATGAAAAATACGAAAACATTGTGTTTTTGTGTGAAGCTTACATTAAAAAACAAAACAAAAATACATTTAGAATAATGAACAAGAGAAATTGCTTTTTTTAATGTTCATTAGGAACTAAGCGAAAAAAGGTATTATATCATTAAAAAAATTAATGCATAAATAAGGATTAAAATTCCATATTTTAAAGAAATATCCTAAAGTAATAGTCTAATAATGTCGTAGAATATACAAACGCGCGACAGCAGAAGTGTGACTTGCGGTAGCTCCTTCGGTCTCTTCAACCATGTCCTGGTCAGCGCTAGCTGCGCGTGCTGATCTCATCTCAGTTGTTTGGTTGTTTGACATACTGTCCATTTCAATCTCTGTATTCACTCATTACCTGCTGGTTTACGCGTTTAAAAAAAAAGGAATAGCAGCCATGAATATCTGTGTATTAATGCAATATAATTCAGTCTATTATTTAATGCAACACATTTTTATACAGTCTGGATACATTAGTTTAAATGCTTGCAATTTTATTTCTATCACGTCTTGGTTTTGGGGAAAAAAAATAAAGGTTGATGGGAACAAAATAAAATATTTGCTTTTAATGTATCCAATAGTTGTGACAGTAAAAAAAATCTTAACTTTGGTCCTTTTTTGAAAGGTCACGGAAAAAGGATTATCCCTCTTGATTTTTATATTTTTACCCCAACAATTGTTTCTCAATGCTGGTTGGCCGATATTTTAGTTTAGTCTCCGCCTATATTCAGATGCGTAAGTGATATGCTACACTAACCCATTCAATTACACATTGAGGCTCTGTATAGGTATTTCAGAATTCGAATTTCATATGAATGACAAAAACATGCGTGGTGCGGGTAATATATATTTCTTAAAAATTTACTCACAATTTGATTGTGTTCCTTTACTTTACTCTGGGAATATACGCGTCCCAGTTCAGAAAAACACCATTTAAATATACAATAATACATTGACGAACACGAAAATAAAATAAAATTGTTACATCTAGGTCACGCCGGTGTCATAATATTCATAAATAAAAGCGCTTGCTTTAGAAGAAGTAACGATTTAAAAACAATTTAGGTATACATTCTTTTGAAAGATGTATTTATATTTTTTTTATAAATACCACAAACATACAAGCTGCTGTGAATATTTGGCTGACAGATTGTCATTCTTTAAATATCTATTTGCCGAGTATAAAAGTTTGAGACCCACGAATGTGTAACTGTAACGTTAGTTGCGATCTCAGCACTTCCGTGTGCCGTGTGGAATAAAATTCATTACATACAGTAAGTGTTCAAACCAATAAGAGTGTTTAACATATAAACATATGAAGAAGTGTAGACACTAATAAAATGTTCCCGATTTGACCTTTGTTTTGGGATATATAATGAGCTTGTTCCGAAAGTATGATCAAATTCTAAACAAGATTCAGACGTGTCATGTGTCAACACAAAGTTGACAATCCTTCCTTGTTAGTAACGACATGTAGCTTGTAGTGAACTCGTTCATTCGTGCCGGTTAAAAAATAAGTTGCTTGCTGCGTGTCTTCAAACAATGAGACCAGTAGCGACAAATCGTTTTAAGTTTTTCCATTTAATGTTAAATATAAAATAAAAAAAAGTAAAAATGGCTCAAAGATTATGCTGCCCCAATAAATTGCATCAACAAATGACTGAATATACATACACATGTTAAATGAATCAGAAAATCTCCTACATTTTAATACGCATAATGACTTTGTAAACACAGATTTGATGTTCGTGACTTGAAATGATATACAAGATTTTTAAAATAAAATATTTGTAACTTTTCCAGTTTAGCACATGTACAAACTGTAATGTATCGGAGAATTACGTGAATTGAGATGATTGTTGTCATTATTCAGTAGGCACGATTAAGTTGAACCAAAATGAGTCAATATAAAATAATTTACTGGTATTTAATATTTATATCATCACTGTTCCAAACTCTATATTTGCAAGATATTCGTGAAAGGGTGATAGGTTATTGACGTAATCATTTGTTCTCAAACTCAACTCCATCACAAGCATAGACTTAGCCCCAAAATGTAGGCTCTGATAGAGTGACAGTTGCATAGCAAGTTCAATGGCCTAATAATATCAAAATAGCAGTAATAAATTATCTCCGTATGCGATGTGAAAGAAATTACGCATCGCCGATATTCACAGGGGCTTTGTTCCTCGCAATTCCAAACATCCGCGCGATACTAATGCAGTTTTAAAACTTCTACGTATATATTTTATTTGTTATATATTTATTATGCTTGCAAAACACACTCTCAAGACAGTCTTACTCAATAATAGAGTACATGTAATAATGTTGTAAATTGTATAGAAATGATGAAACAAAGCTCCTAACTGAGTTTGTTACAATTATTTACCAGTTATAGCTATTTAAAAAAACAACAATTTTTGTATAATTTTTTTTTAAATCTGAGATGTGGGCTTTCAAGAAAATTGCGAAATTATGAAGAAAATAAAACAAACCCGTAAAAACAAAGTTTTTGACTATAAATCCCTTATATATGAGACATAACTAACAGTAGTGATTATTTTCAAACATTTACAGACTGAATCTGTCTTAACTCAAGTTTGCTTCATAACCCTAGGGGGGAGGGGAGGGTGGGGGGGAGGGGTGGGTGGGAGGGGGAGAGGGGAAAAGTCTGGTCACCGATTCGCTTGACCGAGCTCTGCGTGATACGTAAAATGTAAACAAAAGCACCCCGTCGCTTCGTTGGGTCGCCTCAATGCGTCAGCTCAAACTTTCACGTGGCAGAAAAACAATAACAAACCGTGAATTTAAATTACATACCTCATATTAGGATAAACTAAAAATGCATTAATTTAATTACGGTACGATTGATCGATCTGAAATTTTGATACGATGCATTGTTAGGTCAGACGGGTCAGTGTGCCAAATTTCAGCTCGATCGAATCACGGGAAGTGGGTCATTTTCGACTTTTCTTTTTCCGCCCGCCCAGCCCATGAGATGATGAGATGATGAGATGATGAGACGGCCGCGAAGTTAATATAAGGGATTTAAAAACTTTGAGCCCAGACCTGTAAACCACGATGTGTATGCAATCAAAAAATGGATTTACTGGAGATTTTGTGAAAATACTCTTTAGTATTTATATATTTATTAATATTCAATAATAGTATAGTTAACAGTTTAAAAAATAATAATAATGTACATGTTACGTATTATTTAGAATAGTTTTCAGTTTTCAATAATAATTATTATCTAATTGAATGAGTTATTCAGAGATGCATCGTTGCATCGCCTCACACTCAAACACGCACGTAGACACTGTTAAAAGATAATTTACTCTATAAATGACCGAACCTGTTACCGAGGCTAGTATAGATCATAATCTCAGTTAAGACATGAAAGTAAACATCTAGAAGACAATATTTTTCCTACAACCTGGAAAAGCACACTGTTAATTAATTATATTATGTAATATTACACTATTAATTTAGTATACTTATGCAGCTTCTTTTCTTTAAAAAGAATTAAATATTAAATGATTTTTTGTATAAAAATAAAGTTATTGAAATTTGCATGACACAAATTTATTGTTATATGATATATATGATCAGGTAAATTGAATTTATTAATTATTAATGAAAAAAAAAGTCAAAGACTACTCATGCATTGTTACAAATAATGTTTGACTTACCGTGAAGATGTTAGCTGCCTAAACATTAACAAAAAATTAATTCACATTGTCTTTTTGTTAAACAAACCAAAAAAAAATTAATAATAACTGTTGTCAGACATTAGCAACCGCTTCGAAAAAGTCCGACTTGTGTGTTCACCCATTGCTGATTTATAAAGAGTTAGAGCACTGGGAAACTAATTTACTCGCGCATGCGCCGATTGTCTTTGGTAGAGTCTAACTGTAAAAACAGAAAGGGTAGGAAGGGTTAGGCTTTAAAATTTTAATTTTAATTTTAATAATTAACGAATCCGTTTTTAATTTAAAAAATTAGTGACATTATTTCACTTAATAAACTTAATTATAACAAGGAAAAACTTATTTGTTTTTTGCACAACCGTTAGCGCAAATTTGTTCATTTGGCGAGTCTAATATTAACAAATCCCTCTTGAAGTCACTGTGCATATGGACGGAGTTTTTGCTGACTTAATGACGGCGTCTTCTCCTCATCGATATGTGTACCCGCGATACGTATCCAAGAATGTCAACTATCGGTAGGCGAATAAATTAAAGAGCAGTGACCCAAATAATGGAAGGGAGAAAATATTAGCCTGTTGTTTCTTGCCACCATTTGCCAACTGCTGTTCTCGTTTTGGTTTTATTCGTGTGGTCAAGTTTAATATTAAGCACTGTGTACAATACATTATGATTTTGTCATTAATATCTCGCGTTGAAAATTACGAGAGGTAAATTTTTATAGTGACCGTTTCGTTTTTCAGTGAAAAAGTTTTTGGCGGCCGTAGCAAAAGTATTTTTTTTTATGCGGCCGTCAACAGTCCAAAGGTTGCGCACCCCTGACCTACATCGTCAATGTTCAAATGTTCCGACAGTGGTAAATGTCGCAGTGATACAATGGTTGAGAACAAACTGGACTATAGTTCTTCCGGGGAAACCCCATTTTAATTTCATAACCTTTATAGCTAGATCTGTCCCTTGTGATTCATTAGACAATCTTTCTCCTCTATATTTTGAAACCAAACAGTAAGAGAAATAATTGTACATTGTATTTGACTTTGTACTGATTTGGTGTCTTTAGGGATACCTTGACCTTTATTATCTTCTTTCTCACATTTTTCGCCCCTCACCATTGGTTCTTCATAACAATTGCCGACCAATCGCAAAACACCAACATTCTATAAAAGAAAAGCAGAAAGCAACATATATAGGTTATAACGACCAAATGCTTAAAATTAATCACTTGGCATTCCGCATTTCCTTAATATATTAACAGAAAATATTTCACACACTTTTTTTACTGTCAAGTTTGTACACAACTGAACTCTTTCAACTGGTACAAAATACGAATCAGAAATTTATTCCAAGTTCATATCTCACTAGGGATACCTTGACCTTTTTAAAATTCTTCTCCGTATTTATTCGCCCCTCAACATTGGTTCTATTTTTAAAAAACACCGACCAATCACGAAAGCCAGCATTCTATAAATAAGTAGTAAGCAGCATTTTGTAGTTCATACCGTCCAAATGCTTTAAAAGAATAACTTGGCATTCGGCTTTTGCTTAATGTAAACTGAATACAGACTAATTTCAGATAACAATAAATTAATAATAATAAATTGATACATTATATAGCGCTGTTTCCCAGTATGGAACTGAGCTCAAGGCACTTTACATAAAATAATAACATATATATAAGTATTAAATAAACGTTCATATATTAAAAACAACATAAATGGCAGTACGGTATACATAAGCTAAGTTAGAGGAAATGCTTAATAAATTTTGAAAGTAAAGTTTGAACAGCAGTGTCTTAAGTGCAGTCTTGAAGACCTTAGTAGTTGGAATACTGCAAATGTGTAATTGAAGAGAATTCCATTGTTAGGAGGCACATAAGAGAAAGACCTTTCGCCAAATGTTTGTATGCGTGTCTTAGGAGCAGAGAGAATACGTGTGTCTGCAGAGGAGCGTAGCTGACGATTGGGTGTGGAGACAGAGAGAAGTTCTGTAAGATAGGAAGGGCATGAGTCAGAAAAAAAGTTGTGACAGAGAACGGACAGTAACTACTAGATCATAGCGCGAGAAGTGGGTGAATGTGGCACCCTTATCTACAAGGTTTCGTTTAAATCCACAAGTGGATCTCTTTCTACAAACTCAAGAAACAATTTCACGCACAAATTCATTGGCAAGTGATAATACGTTCACCTAAACAAAATGAAATGTTTTACAACACAAGTGATAAGGAACGTATACTATTTGGTTCACTGGACTCTGGAACTAAATTTTATATAAAAGATGCTATTACGAGCTTCTATTCGAACGTTAACATGACTTTCCCGGAACTTCTAGACACAAATATATAGGTCACCTGTGTGTGTAACTACACTGATTAAAAAGTTATTGAAACTAAAGTGAAATGATACGACAAGACCATAGCAGAAATATGTTATGGATATTTTATCTTAACAACCCGATCCATGCAAATCTACTGGATATAAGATAACATCAGTATTTGTAGGAGGTCTTTGTTAGCCCAATACCTAACATTTCCTCACTCTGTGATCAGTGGTCAGTATCAAAGTACCAGTAACATGCAGAATAATGCAGATGCATATGAAAAAATAAATTTTATAATGCTGACATCAGCTCTTTTTTAACTAAAGAAACTCCACTCTTTCTACATACTAACTCTTCAGCAATTTAAATTTTTTTAAATAAAATAAATAAAAAGTCCTGTTTTTCGTATAGCAACTGGCTAAAACGTGCTGGTGGACATTTACACTCCTATTAGTAAACCCACCATTCTTCCATCTATAGATAAGGACGCTGTCGTGATATACAGGTTAATATTTGAAAGAACACTAAAAGAGATGATTGCTAATGCAAAGACAAATTAGTGCCTGGCACAAGCAGGCTTCCAGAATGGTATGATACGATAACGTTTGGTGCATTTATGTCTATTTATGTATTTAGTTACCGACCATATCCCCCCTTACCAAACGCCATAAATATTTGGGCCAAGTATTTGAGTTCTCCTTCTATGTGCACTTTATCTTCATTGCGAAATCAAGCGTAAATCGGCCTCCTTCAAAAGATCAAAAGATAAACCGGTAACTCCCGAGGTAAGTAGGACAAAGTTTAGTCTGAATGAACTTGTTTTTTTCTTTCGATTGGCTGTTCTATGAACAACATTATCAAGATCAGAGGCGTCACGAGGGAGATGCGGACAATAACGGATGACACCACAACAAGGGTGACACCAAAACGTAAAATTATGTATGTTTCCCTTATTTTCCCTGGCAGAATTGGAAGACGTCTATGGGGTAAGTTGTTAGGATTAGGAGTGAAAACATGAGCTACAAGGTATTTATTGAAATTAAAACTTTCGTTTAAAATAAAAATTTAAAAATGACTTAGATGAACGTGATTATATTTTATGAGTGTATTTATGTCTGATTCAATATTTGTGAGTAGCAACCACAAATTCAGCACTAATTTCTATCCGGTTTCTATTTTTTGTGATGAGGTTCATAACGACACTAAATTCACGTGAAGACGGGAAAGCAGTCAACAATTTCTATACAATAACTCAATAACCCATAATGCAAGATATAAAATTGGGATCTTTTTTTGTAACCAGAATATGTGGTATCCTTGTTATACATTGGTTTCAAGTTTCTAATTTGAGGATATTTCACAAGATGCTTCTGTTTTAGTATGGATTCATATGTATAAGTTGTCCATGTGCAAAACGACTCAACTGCCTGTCGGGAATATCCAAGCAAAAATGTCCTCAAAATTTTGGTATGTAAATATATAATATAAAAAGAGGGTATTAGTAGGCCTGACAGGACGTAACACACCAGCGAACGTTTCGGCAAAGAGCCTTCCTCAACGGACAAATAGTTCACAAATGAAACGAATAAAACGAAATAATAAAAAAAAACACTTAGCTGCGGTGAAATCCAAGTAGTCCAGTACAAACTATATTATTTATATTATACTTTTAAAATTTAAAAGCCTGATTGCAGTCTCACCCCCATTACTTCAAAATTTTGGTTCAGGTTTGCATGAAGAGTCATAAAGTGTTGACGGTGAGCCAACAAATCTTTATCTCTATTTTGCAATTTCAAGAAAATTTGTAAACTGAAAAAAAAATCCTCTTTCCAAGCTTTGTTTGTACAGAAAAGTTTTTGCAACAAACGCAGATATGACACTTTCAGATTTGATTAAATTGAATTGGTTACCTTGTTGTTTCAAATTAGTTTTGTTAAATTTGGCAAATAAATCTTTCATAATCATTATCTCAGGTTAATTGTGTCGCAAATCATTGTCATTGCTTTCCAGGAATTCCTACAATGAATTAAAAAGAGCATCAAATCGATTTAAACATGCACTATTTTATAACCAACGTACTTCAGTGTGAATAAGTAAATGATTATAGTCTTTGTCATGTAACAAACAATGTAAAGCAAATAATCTCTCATTGAAGGCATTCCTTTTTGATTTTATAAACTGCTCTAATGACATATTCTAGTGATCCATGCAAACTTTCACTAAGATTTTCTGAAAATAAGTGATGTCAATAAATGACACAATGTAATGAGAATACATTTGGTACAGCCTGTTGAATGTATGCCTAAAAGTCAAGGGTATAGCTTTAACTTAATTTTTTTTTAAATTCAGTAAATTACGTTTCACCTTTCATATCTCTTTCCAAACATAGACTCGTGTCACCTAACAATGCATCATATCAGATCGACAGAACGTACCGTAATTAAATTAATTCATTTTTAGTTTATCTCTATATAACATATGTAATTCAAATTCATGGTTTGTTATTGTTTTTCTTTCACGTGTCAGTTCAGTTCACTTGTCACGCTGAGCTCAGTCCAGCGATTGGTGACCAGACCTTTCCCCTCTCCACCGCCCCCCACCCCCGGTTATACAGCAGGAGTTAAGATAGATACAGTCTGTAAATGTTTGTCGCGTTTGAACATGATCAATACTTTTAGTGATGTCTCATATATAAGGGATTTATAGTCAAAAACATTGTTTTTATGGGGTTGTTTTTATTCTGACCTACTGATAGGAATTCTGCATTTCTTACCCATCAAGCGTGACCTTTCAATAAACCAAGTACATGTATTTTGATTGGTTATAGCTGTTAAAATTACCGTAGCTCTAATTCCTTTCATAGGAAACACACCATTGTACTCCACGACTGATAGCACATCAGATTGTATTTAATTAGCAGAAAAAGCATTCATTTTATTTATTGTTATTTATTTTAATTTCTATAATAATAAAAATAGATCTTAATTTTATCATTTTTATTAAACCTTCCGCGGACCCCTGAAATAGCTCAGGGACCACCAAATCAATCATTATTTTCCACGGACCCCATGAAACGTTCTGGGGACATGTGAACCACTGGAATAGAGGTAGCCCAATGAATATAGGCAACCGGACGTTATCTTGGGTCGGTTTATTAGGAGATCGTGATAAAAATTAAAATGTATGAAGGATCTGAAGTATTGTACTTGTAAGGTTGATGAAATAATACAGTGGTCCAAAAACTTTTTATCGCCGCAGACCGGTAAAATTTTTATAATTTTATTGCGGCCCGCTGAGGTTGGGAGAATCGAGGAGTGGATGTTTTTTTTAATTTGTTTTATTAAAAAAGTTAAATTTAATTGTTTTGATGCGTGTCTTCAAAATTATATGCAGTTACACCATACAATGAATATAAATTTATTTAATATTTTAAATTGCTACAACGCTAGGCCCATGAAATACCTCAGCTTATTCCTCTGCACTGAGATGGTTACATCTGGCAGTAAAAGACAATTACACCCAAAATGTGTTGCTTATGTCAAGTTTTATTTTATGTGTTTTTTCTGTTGCTGTCACTGCAGAAAACTTCGCTTTAAAAAAGAAAGGATGTCAGAAATGGCAGTAGGGATTTAACTTTAAGTGACTTGATGGCAATGTCAAGATATTTCGCGAAGACTTTAATCCAGAACAGTGTGAGAGTTGGTGTCTATAAAGTAGTTTTAAGATCGCCATCTTTTGCAATCATCAGAGGTAATCTTCTTCTTGCAAAAATATGTTAGATTCGCCTGGTATGTTAACAAACGGCTCGCGGATCCATGTCTTCGTTGGTCTTAAGTGGCTGATAAGTAGCTCTCAATTTTTTTAAATGCTTAAATAGGTGATCGTGCACTAACTGGGAGAATAAATCCTCAGGTTTAGTCATGCCAAAAATCCATGCAAATATTTGCAACATATCAAAATATCTCAGATCACGCGCCGTCCACAGCTTTGCTTTAAATGCAGCTACTTTGTCAGCCAACTTAAAAACAGTATTAATTTTCCCCCGAAGGAGCACATTCAGTTCATTGAGAAATTTGAATATGCCAAACAGGTGAACCAGTTTTATGACACATATATATAAACGCATTTGCTTCTATTCTAATCCAGTGCTTCTCAAAGTGGTGGTCCGCGGACCGGTGCCGGTCCGTGGGCCATCGGCTGCCGGTCCGCAGAAGTTATCAAGAAAGGACAGAAAAAATATTATTATAATCCATTGTTTGCAACCATTAATACTAAGCCTATAGAATATGTCATTTTTCGTTAATAAGAACATACAATGAAACAAATAAAATAAAATAAATAATGTTTCGCTACCGCGTCAGTATAGTGAAAACATTGCAACGGTCCCCGGTGCAATGGGAACATTTCTGCCGGTCCACCATTTTAAAAAGTTTGAGAAGGAAGCACTATTCTAATGCAATAAAACACACCTGGTAGATATTCTGACAATAAATTATGAACATACGAACTACAAAACTCAAAATTATGAGAACAATAATACATGAAAGAAATGTTTGAAGCTGAAATAAAAGAAACCGCCATCAAGAAACATAATCAAACATTTAATTTTTTGGTTGTAAATTACTTTATAAATACATATAGTTGATTATCATTGAGCTACTGCATAAAATTTTATCAAATTTTCATAAACATTTGTTATTGCACGTCAACCTATAGGCTGCTTTAAATCTACTTCGTCTGAAGAGTTTTGAGTATTTGGCCTATTCGTCACCTTAACATTATAGAGCGAAACTGTGATTCGAAATGTGTCACAATTTATATTGGCGTGAACAAAATAAAAATCGAATGGTACAAGCTTAAAGTGGCACGTTGCAACAATCTGAGATTCAAAGAAATATGCTTGGTAATTTTAAAAAAATATTCTTTCAGCAAGCTTCTCGGGATTGTGTTAAAAAATCATCAGGATTTCATTGCAACCATATTGACGGTGCCCTTAGGAAAGGTTAAAAACATTATTTACATAGTTTATATAAAGCATGACATTAAGACCCACGGGCCAAAACAGTGCTAGATGTAAACTTTAAAACCACTGTATATTGTAGTCTAAATCCTAATGTATATATGTCGACGTTTTCAAGAGCTTTAAAAATCAAATAAGGAATAATTAAAGTCTTAAACGTTTGTGAAAAAAGAATTTTGTCACGCAGCCTGAAGGAATGGACAATATTATTTTAATGCTCTACAATAACTTAATGAGAGCCATCTAGTTCGTATGTACTTCGTATTGTCAAGATCTATCCATTAACACAGAAGGCGATATTTAAAATACTTTTTAAATACCTCATATATGGTGGAAAAAGAAACGTTGCATCTCCCGCGTCCCCAAATGTGTGGTAATTTTTAAAAAATGCTATCGTTCGTTTCTTTCTTAAGCGCATATTAAATAACTTTACAAAAATTTATGGTGATCGTATGAATGTTGCATACAAGACAAACTGATATACATTCAGTTAATTACATATATCGAATACGATTTTGTTTTTAGGTCTCTGTTTCACATTAGGGAATAATGCAAATGCAGAATCGTTGTTTATTTTTTATTTTAAAAATAGATGTGAATTTAGGATCAGGAAATAATGGTATCGCAACAGCAACAATCTTAATCAATAAATAATAGTCTGGGACAGTCGAGTACATTGAAAGCGAGATAAATTTTGCTGATAACCAGCAACATAGTTTCTCTACTGTAAAAATGCATCCAATTATCTTACAAATGTTGTGCTACAATAATTAATGTCTCATAACTCAAGTGTGCTTAGGCGGATTTTATTTTCAATTGAATCATTTTATAAATGTCGCCGTGTGGCCGTGACTATATATATATATAGCCGGTAGGTAGTTGTTCACTACTTCACACGTAAAACACACAAGTAAAATAGAATTCAGGTAAGCTGAGGACTATAGTTGGTATAGTGTTTATTAGGTTCTCTTTTTAAAGGTTCACACAGTAGCATATGAATACGTAAATTGGATTAGGAAATACAGTGCACAGTTCTACATTCTACTACAGCCCTACTCCTATCTCTCTACTCCACTCTCTCTTACATCCCCGAAGACTCTCTGAACACTGAAGGCCGAAGACCACTCTCTGTCGAGAGTGCGTCTCGTTTAATACCCTTTAGACTCCGCCCCTAAAATTCATCCGGTGTCCGGTACGCCTGTCTAACCTGCCAGTCATAAGGGATCAAACCTATGTCCAGTGACTTCCGTCACAGTCCATTTGTGTTCAGTCCTAACACTCATCAAGTCCCGCCCTCCCTAGTTGAAACTTAGGATGGGGGAGGGGAGGGGGGTTGACGTAACCATGTCTGGTCAGACCCGCTACCCCTTATCTACCCTGAGGCATTTGAAACCTCTGGTCTCCTCGCTCAGCTACGACCTTGAATCTACAAGCCGGCCCAGGAGGGTGGGGGGGTTGACGCAACCTTGTATGGTCAGCCCTGGTCAGTTTGCCGTCTTTGTACTTACCGCGTCTCCCCGGCCGAGCCAATTCCCCACATCAAAGACCTGCCGCTCTCGTGGCGTTCAGTCTTTGATCTCAGCTCCTGGCGGTCCATGCAATTGAACCTAAATTCCCTACACACTCCACCCAATCTACATGTAAGTCAAGTCGTAATTAATAGTTATTATGACTAATATACGGGGCACACTGCCACATAAAAAAAAATTCAAAATGATCAGGAGGATTTAGAATTAGATCTTCACTTAAGTCATATTAAATGATTTCCTGTCTTATTCCTTCAGATACTTGTGTCACTTGCGTACACTGATTATGTTTACTTTGTAAACGCAAGGAATAATTTTATGTAAATTGTATTTTGTTTTGTACAAGCTAACATTTGTCTGAAGATTTCATAGACAAAAATACAAAGAATACAGTTTTGTTATCTTGTTGTTATATCATTTGTCTTTTTGTCTCTTGTCATTTTTTCTTTAGTCTTTTTCTATATCTTATTATAAGTTATATGCTACACACCCTCTGTCTATACAAAAATTGTACACACTGTTTTTACATTTTATTTAGTGTTAGTATAACCAAATTAATTATAGTTACTGCCTTGTTTACCAGCCCATTGTTGATAAAGCTCCATGTTATTCCTAGTCCAAGACAGAGTAATTTTAATAGTCCACCAATGAATTATAATTTAAAACAAAATTAGACTTAATTTGCTTCATGCGTTTTAGTAATTTACAAAAAAAAATCATTTTCGCACTTTAGATGCGTT
Organism: Ampullaceana balthica; assembly: GCA_944989445.1. NCBI lineage: Eukaryota > Metazoa > Mollusca > Gastropoda > Lymnaeidae > Ampullaceana > Ampullaceana balthica. The sequence goes on from CALYLW010000061.1 coordinate 2,114,716, forward strand.
TTAAAACGTCTTAAAGAATAAGTCTTTTCTTTTAAAAAAATGTTTTAAATTTATTTTAAAATAACATTAAGATTTTAGTTTTGTATTATTGGCAATCAATATAGTTGTCCTATTAACCATTCATGTAACCATTATTGAGTTTTAAAAAGTAAAATAAAAAAAAATAAAAAAATAAAATAAAAAAAAACTATTTCAAGTTACGAAAAAAAAATAATAATACAGAAAAGTCAAACAATTTACACAAAGCAACCGAAGTCTTTAAATGAATATGTGAACAATGTAATTTCTGAAAACTGCAATACAAATGTATAATCATTTAGTAAATCTAAAAAATGGAACCCACAGTGATTGCCTTATAATACTAAAAGACACAAACAATAAAACCTATAATGATAAGAAGACCAAAGCTAACTCGATTGACACATAATTTGCATTATTATTTTCAGCCTCGGGTTACAAGAAAATCTCCATAAACTTAAACAAAATAGAAGAAATAAGTAGGTGACAGATATATAGCAAGACACCTACAAAATTAAAAACAAACCAATCATCAGTGCTTATACTAAAATAACTAAAAAAGGAAATATCTTTAAAGTGTTAAATTTCAAGCCTCTAAGCAACGGTAAAAGGCTTCAAGATTGACCCTTAATTTTTAAAAAATGAGCAAAGAGTAACTCTGGTAATTACAGATATATTTCACTCAATGGTATTACCTGTGAATTATTAAAACACAAACAGAATTCCATGAGTTATAGAAGTGGGATTTTTAAAAATAAACTTACCCTAAAATTAGTCTCTCTAGTGATGGTATTAAATGATATTAGTTTTGGTAAATTATCGCTATTACGACCAGGCCAAAATGAGGATACTTTCTGATCACCATCTGTGTTACTTTGACACGTGGCAAAGAAGGAGGCGGGAAAGTAGAAATAAATGGGGCGGAGAGACGAGAATCTCATTTTTGTTGTTGTTGTTTTTTTTGTTTTTTTTGTTTGCTTTTTAGAAACTTGCTGATTTTGGACAGCAGAAAAAATGCAAATAGAATGATGTTAGGGAGTTGGGGGTTGAGGCTATTTTAGAATGATGTTAGGGAGTTGGGGGTTGAGGCTATTTTAGAATGATGTTAGGGAGTTGGGGGTTGAGGCTATTTTAGAATGATGTTAGGGAGTTGGGGGTTGAGGCTATTTTAGAATGATGTTAGGGAGTTGGGGGTTGAGGCTATTTTAGAATGATGTTAGGGAGTTGGGGGTTGAGGCTATTTTAGAATGATGTTAGGGAGTTGGGGGTTGAGGCTATTTTAGAATGATGTTAGGGAGTTGGGGGTTGAGGCTATTTTAGAATGATGTTAGGGAGTTGGGGGTTGAGGCTATTTTAGAATGATGTTAGGGAGTTGGGGGTTGAGGCTATTTTAGAATGATGTTAGGGAGTTGGGGGTTGAGGCTATTTTAGAATGATGTTAGGGAGTTGGGGGTTGAGGCTATTTTAGAATGATGTTAGGGAGTTGGGGGTTGAGGCTATTTTAGAATGATGTTAGGGAGTTGGGGGTTGAGGCTATTTTAGAATGATGTTAGGGAGTTGGGGGTTGAGGCTATTTTAGAATGATGTTAGGGAGTTGGGGGTTGAGGCTATTTTAGAATGATGTTAGGGAGTTGGGGGTTGAGGCTATTTTAGAATGATGTTAGGGAGTTGGGGGTTGAGGCTATTTTAGAATGATGTTAGGGAGTTGGGGGTTGAGGCTATTTTAGAATGATGTTAGGGAGTTGGGGGTTGAGGCTATTTTAGAATGATGTTAGGGAGTTGGGGGTTGAGGCTATTTTAGAATGATGTTAGGGAGTTGGGGGTTGAGGCTATTTTAGAATGATGTTAGGGAGTTGGGGGTTGAGGCTATTTTAGAATGATGTTAGGGAGTTGGGGGTTGAGGCTATTTTAGAATGATGTTAGGGAGTTGGGGGTTGAGGCTATTTTAGAATGATGTTAGGGAGTTGGGGGTTGAGGCTATTTTAGAATGATGTTAGGGAGTTGGGGGTTGAGGCTATTTTAGAATGATGTTAGGGAGTTGGGGGTTGAGGCTATTTTAGAATGATGTTAGGGAGTTGGGGGTTGAGGCTATTTTAGAATGATGTTAGGGAGTTGGGGGTTGAGGCTATTTTAGAATGATGTTAGGGAGTTGGGGGTTGAGGCTATTTTAGAATGATGTTAGGGAGTTGGGGGTTGAGGCTATTTTAGAATGATGTTAGGGAGTTGGGGGTTGAGGCTATTTTAGAATGATGTTAGGGAGTTGGGGGTTGAGGCTATTTTAGAATGATGTTAGGGAGTTGGGGGTTGAGGCTATTTTAGAATGATGTTAGGGAGTTGGGGGTTGAGGCTATTTTAGAATGATGTTAGGGAGTTGGGGGTTGAGGCTATTTTAGAATGATGTTAGGGAGTTGGGGGTTGAGGCTATTTTAGAATGATGTTAGGGAGTTGGGGGTTGAGGCTATTTTAGAATGATGTTAGGGAGTTGGGGGTTGAGGCTATTTTAGAATGATGTTAGGGAGTTGGGGGTTGAGGCTATTTTAGAATGATGTTAGGGAGTTGGGGGTTGAGGCTATTTTAGAATGATGTTAGGGAGTTGGGGGTTGAGGCTATTTTAGAATGATGTTAGGGAGTTGGGGGTTGAGGCTATTTTAGAATGATGTTAGGGAGTTGGGGGTTGAGGCTATTTTAGAATGATGTTAGGGAGTTGGGGGTTGAGGCTATTTTAGAATGATGTTAGGGAGTTGGGGGTTGAGGCTATTTTAGAATGATGTTAGGGAGTTGGGGGTTGAGGCTATTTTAGAATGATGTTAGGGAGTTGGGGGTTGAGGCTATTTTAGAATGATGTTAGGGAGTTGGGGGTTGAGGCTATTTTAGAATGATGTTAGGGAGTTGGGGGTTGAGGCTATTTTAGAATGATGTTAGGGAGTTGGGGGTTGAGGCTATTTTAGAATGATGTTAGGGAGTTGGGGGTTGAGGCTATTTTAGAATGATGTTAGGGAGTTGGGGGTTGAGGCTATTTTAGAATGATGTTAGGGAGTTGGGGGTTGAGGCTATTTTAGAATGATGTTAGGGAGTTGGGGGTTGAGGCTATTTTAGAATGATGTTAGGGAGTTGGGGGTTGAGGCTATTTTAGAATGATGTTAGGGAGTTGGGGGTTGAGGCTATTTTAGAATGATGTTAGGGAGTTGGGGGTTGAGGCTATTTTAGAATGATGTTAGGGAGTTGGGGGTTGAGGCTATTTTAGAATGATGTTAGGGAGTTGGGGGTTGAGGCTATTTTAGAATGATGTTAGGGAGTTGGGGGTTGAGGCTATTTTAGAATGATGTTAGGGAGTTGGGGGTTGAGGCTATTTTAGAATGATGTTAGGGAGTTGGGGGTTGAGGCTATTTTAGAATGATGTTAGGGAGTTGGGGGTTGAGGCTATTTTAGAATGATGTTAGGGAGTTGGGGGTTGAGGCTATTTTAGAATGATGTTAGGGAGTTGGGGGTTGAGGCTATTTTAGAATGATGTTAGGGAGTTGGGGGTTGAGGCTATTTTAGAATGATGTTAGGGAGTTGGGGGTTGAGGCTATTTTAGAATGATGTTAGGGAGTTGGGGGTTGAGGCTATTTTAGCATCCTGCTTTTTTGGAAAACAGCCAAAATGCGGAAAATATGAAGGAAAAACAATGATCAGGCGTCTCATTCATGAAAATGGGGAGGATACACTTTTTTAAATAACGTTTAAAAATTCTAAAGCTAAAGTTATCTTAAAATTCTATAGCCACACCTAACCTTAAACATAAAGCCTGCCGATCTTCGAAAATTCACCTGCGTTTTGAATCATTTTACACAAAATTTAACGAAACTTTCTACCTCGATTTAAGGCGAAAAGAATGTTTATTTTTCCAGTTTATTATGCATCACTCCTTGTAAAATTGCGCATATCTTATAGTGCCGCATTTAACGATTTCCATGAATTGTAGAAGGGGAGGAAAGACCCCTCCCGTTTCCCTTACCCCCTTCCTTCCCCTTTCATTTTTAATAAAAATTAATTTGGGGTTAGTGAACCCACCCCAAATCTCGACCCTTTTGTTTAAATTATGAGATGATAGACATTAAACCGCAAAGCCATATCATTATGGCAAGAAGAGGTAATTTAGGAAAAACAAAAATATCAAGGGAGGCAAACTACAGTGAAACAAACGATTAGTTGAAGTGACGTCACTATCCCAAACCACCTTCATGGTAGGAATAGCGTCACCAGCCTTAAGTTTTGATAAAGGCGAGTACCCATTACTTTATAAATAATGCACAAAATTATTTTAACATATAAATAAATTTATTTTCAAAAAAAAAGTCTGTTAGAATTAGTAAAAATTTAGCCTTACACTGCTACACATTTGTTGTTGTGAATCAATAAAACTAACATAACATAACTGAGTAATATTGCATTTACCTTTACTTAGTCGCAATGAAAATCAAGTGCAACAGACAAGCTAGTCACCCTGTCTTTTTATACCATGCACCACAAAAAGACAAAAGCGGATTTGCAACAAGTGGTCATAAATTGTGGACATAATGTGCTTATGTGTACCATAACTCACAGACGGCGATAGGGCTCGTTGACGGTTCACAAGTAGGACATGGGCTGCTTTCACATGTTGCTTATACTTATACAAATGGTCCTTAACCCCCTTATCGCCGCGGACCGGTCACCGTTAGAAAATATTACCGCGGTCCTCTGAATTTCCTTGAGGGGGCTTAGGGGTGGCCTTGATTGTTTATATACTATATTGATTTAATTTAGTAATTTCAATTTAATTTAATTTTTACATGTCTTCAAATAAAATGCAGTTACACTATCAAATGAATATAAAGTGTTTTAACATTTTAAACAATAGAACACTAAATCAATGACAATATGAGCTTTTTCTTTAACAAGGAGACGGTTCCATCTGGAGGAAATAGGAGACAATGACAGCAGAAATGTTTTACTTATTTTCTGTTTATTTACTTTTTTGCTTTCACTGCATAAAAACTGTCTTTAAACAGATAGCATGTCTGAAATGCAATAGGAATTTAAGTGCCATGAAGGCCATTTCAGGATATTCCACCATGACTTTAATTCAGAACAGTGGAGAAGTTGTTGTCTAGAACGTAAATTTAAGACACTCGTCATCTCTCATCTCCTGCAACTTGATCTTCTTCTTGCACAGACATACTAGATTCGTATGGTTTGTTAACAAATGACTCACGGATTCATACCTTACTAGTTCGTGGATCTTTAGTGGCTGGGCAGTAGCAACCGCACTCTTTTAAAAGTAAAAACAGGCCATTGTGCACAAACTTGGAGAATACATGCTCAGGATTGGTAAAGCCTAAAATACCAGCTAATGATTGAAAAATATCCAAAATGTCTCTGATCATGCGCTGTTCCACAGTTTGGCTTTAAATGCAGTTACTTTGTCTGTCAACATGAATGATAACAGTTGTAATTTTCCCCTGAAGGAACAGATTATAGTTCATTTAGCAGGCTTAATCTGTCACACAGGTAAGCCAGTTTTGTGACTCACATTAGCACTGAAATGTGCTACCCTTGGTGACTTCTTTTCTAATAGAAATCTTTGCAAGGGCACTCGTTATTCTAATACACTAGTTAACGATTTTTCTCTGGATAAGCATCTTTTTACTCCGTAAAAGAAAATACATCTGTGCTCTTCTTCCATTCTCTCACAAAGTTGTTCAAACAGGCACAAGTTATTGGTGTCGGCTTTTGTGGGGTAAATAAAATTTACGACATCAATTATACATTTAACATACGGTGTAATTTTTGGCCAGCCAGCATTTCTTGTTGGTGATGCAATGCGTTGATTGACTCTCTGGAGCTACCTTCATAATAATTAAACCAGAGAATCGCCCGGTCACGGTAGTACTGTTTGTGCATATTTGTAAAAAAAAAGACCATTTTAATTGTCTTAATATATAACCATGGCATCCAGTGACTTGAACCAGTGACTTGAATAATTATGCTCCCATGGTGTTAAAGATATCGCACATACACAAGTAGTATTCCCTTATTATCGACATATATAGAGTGCGTACCAAATTGATATATCAATCTTCAATCGTGCCTCAATTTCTTCGGCTATTTTCATAACACTTCCAGTCACAGAGCTATCCGGAATAAAATGTGTATTCTTTTAAATAACTGGCTCTCCTTAAAGTCCACGGCAAATTTATTCAGTGGAGGGCAAGATTAAGTCTCCATCGATGTTAAATTGCTTTTTAGCCTTAGCATTACGGTTAGCCACCAAATACGATGCTCATATACTGTCGTCCGTGTTTAAACTTTTATTCTTTACATATTTTATTTTCAAAATACTCCAATGTTTTGTATTTGCAAAGTCGAGAAAAATACACCACAGTAAAAACAAATGAAACAGTTAAGTCTTTCTTGGCGGCCTTGTATCATTTGCTCCACGGACCGGCACCGGTCCGCGGCCCCGGGGGGTTGGGGACCACTCGTTTAGACCGTTTATAGTTTAGGGCATCGTTGTTTTTGGAGACTGTGGAAAAAAGTCAGAGCTAGGAAGTATCTGTGGTGACAACTGATATGAAAAAGAAAACGATTGGCGAAGTTCACCGGATCCGACATCGTTGTGGGGCTGACTCACTCTCTCACATCAAGGAACAACAAATAATGACATTTATTTGTCTTGTTTGTCATTAATGTCGAAAGTTCATCCTATAAGAAATATTGTTGTCTCAAAAATTAAGCGATCCATGTCTAAGTTCACAATGAGAAGGTGAAACAGCAAATGGCTCATTAAATAATGTCGAGGTTCTTTAGATCAGTGCTTCTAAAAATGGTGGTCCACTGCCGGCCGCAGAAGTTTAGCCTTAGCATTACGGTTAGCCACCAAATACGATGCTCATATACTGTCGTCCGTGTTTAAACTTTTATTCTTTACATATTTTATTTTCAAAATACTCCAATGATTTGTATTTGCAAAGTCGAGAAAAATACACCACAGTAAAAACAAATGAAACAGTTAAGTCTTTCTTGGCGGCCTTGTATCATTTGCTCCACGGACCGGCACCGGTCCGCGGCCCCGGGGGGTTGGGGACCACTCGTTTAGACCGTTTATAGTTTAGGGCATCGTTGTTTTTGGAGACTGTGGAAAAAAGTCAGAGCTAGGAAGTATCTGTGGTGACAACTGATATGAAAAAGAAAACGATTGGCGAAGTTCACCGGATCCGACATCGTTGTGGGGCTGACTCACTCTCTCACATCAAGGAACAACAAATAATGACATTTATTTGTCTTGTTTGTCATTAATGTCGAAAGTTCATCCTATCAGAAATATTGTTGTCTCAAAAATTAAGCGATCCATGTCTAAGTTCACAATGAGAAGGTGAAACAGCAAATGGCTCATTAAATAATGTCGAGGTTCTTTAGATCAGTGCTTCTAAAAATGGTGGTCCACTGCCGGCCGCAGAAGTTATCATGAAAAGACATAAAAATATAATTATAATCCCTTATTTTTAACAATAATTAAAAACCCTATACAATGTGTCAATTTTTCGAAAATAAGTAAAATGAAACAAATAAAATAAAATAAATAAAATTCTGCTACCACGCCAGTACAGTAAAAATAGTGCACCGTCCCTGGTGCAATGGAAAAATTCCTGTCGGTCCGCCATACTAAAAAACTTTGAGAAGCACTGTTTTAGATGACATGATCCTCTTCGGGTAGCTGTTGCAATTCTAGAGCTACTACGTTGTGACATTTTTATAATTTTGTTTTGTCTTAAAGTGTCTTTACCAAGATTATATAATACTTCCTACAACATAGTAAAAGAAAATTAAATATATCAAATGTTACTGAAATATTATTATATTACCCGACATTCTAAAATAGTCGTACAAGTAAGTCGAGGAGTTAATAGATAAAAAACAAACTGTAAAAAACCAAGTTTTTCACAATAAATCCTTTATGTACAAGACGTAACTAAAAGAATGTTCATTATAATACGCAGCGCAAGACCATCCAAATATACAAAATTGCTGTTGTATCGTAAAACATGTTTAACATAATGCGCACCGATCAGGAATATGTTTATAAAAAGTGTTGTCAATAAAATACGCACCTTATTGCGCGACAGAAAGTTTGTTCAATATAATAAGCAACGCGACACTCTATCTAAAAAAATAACATGATACATAGGAATAAATAAAATAAACTAAAAATTAAATAACTTAATTAAAGTACATGCGATCGATCTGAAATTTGGATTCATAGTTTTTATCATCGCCACAAAACTGCTTGCTAAATTTCAGCTCGCTAGCTTACGAGGAAGTGGGTTAAAAATCGATCACAATCAAGCAAGTAAGCAATCAAGTGTTCAAACAAACAGACACCACGAGTTAATACAAAGGATTTAATAATGATAAAAGCAAAGATATATATCACAAATATTGTTCAATCTGTTCTTTCAGGATACACAAGTTCAAATTGAGATTTTAAACAAAAATTCATTTATGAAATACTGTTCTGCCAAAGTATTTATGGATCCTTATATAACATTAATATTTTCTGTATAGTGATGGTTTCACAACTACATTTTTTTTCTATCATATCTAATAACTTAGAGATTTCATAATTTTGACACCCATTTCTAATCAAATATTGTGTTGTTGTTTTTTTTCGTTTTTTTTTAATTTTAAATTTTCTTTATTTTATTTTATTTTTTAAATGTTACTCATTGAAGGGCAAGTCTGGTGCTAGAAGCGGAGAAGTTACATGCCCCTTAAACGTCTCTAGTGTTGTGACAAATAGTTGCACCTGAGGTATGGTCACTGGTCATCGGGGAGACTGAGGCGCGGTTATTCTCTTGGATTACAGCCCAACGAACCCCATTCTCGACTGAGATATTGAAACTCTTAGATTACGGGGAGGGGGCGTCAAGACAGCGTCGTAGCGTAGGTAAGTCCCCCCCCCGGGGAAGAACACAAGTTTGCCACCCCCATACCCACCCCCACTGAAAATATGCTTTAAAAATATAATATTAGAAATTAATAGTTTGAACAATAAACTTTTTTTTTCAGAAATCAATAAAAGAATTTCATGTCTGGATTAAAATTTAAGTCTTCTGTTTTTCCGCATGGCAAAATCTAAGATTTATCAATATTGCCAGCCATGCCAAGCTCAAAGTCAAAATAGCACGACTGTTGATCCTTATGAAGTTTTAATTAATTTAATTTTAGAGAATCTTCTCTCGCAGTTGACATTACTTATGACAGTTGTGAGGATTATTCATTATTAATATATATTACATTAGACAGAATAACTTTGAGCCCAAATCCCTAAAAATACTCTGATATATCAAGTGTGCTTATTTCATTAATTTTTTTTACCACTGTAGTAAAACAGTCCTATATTAACAATGTCATTTGAGTTACTTCAATGATCTAATTTAAAGTCAGAATTTTAAAGTCCCGTAAATTAGCCTCAGATGCATACATTTCAGAATTGTTGTCTATAATTACACTAGCGTTGTCCTCGCTGCCCAAATTCTAGTTTCCGTGGATTTATTAATGTCATATATTCTAACAAGAATTTCTGGCCACTTTGTTTTCTTTTTGTTTTAAAACGTACAATTACGAATTCTCATTAGTCATTTCTTTTTTGTTCGATTTATGATTCCTTCATTTTGCAAACTTTTGGTAAGATTGAGCACTTGATTCATGAGACAAAACAAAAGATATTAAAATTAAAAAGTGATGCTTTAGGAAAAGGGAGGCGTTATACGGAGATATCTCCGAATAACGCCAGGCGTTATACGGAGATTTCTCCCAATAACTCCCGGCGTTATACGGAGATTTCTTTTTTAAAAAACAAACAAAATTGCCGTTCTAATTCAATATATATGTACCTATCATAGCTTAAAATTTATTTCAAAAAGATTTATGATTTTAAAATTAATTTGGTAAAGCAAAGAGAACGGTGCGCTCGATTAATCGTATTTTTGGTTGCTATATTTGTTGTTTTTTCTATTTTAATTTAACAAATAGACAACTAAACCTAACCCAGACCCTAGAACTGAAACTACAACCTTAAAAAAAAAGAAGACTCAAACGACACTCGAACCCCAACTTAAGAGTTCAAGAATCTAATGCCCTAACCGTGAGACCACAGAAGCTCATGAGTCGTGTGAATTTTTAAAAATCTTATATCAAATTGGTAAGTAGTCACATGACCAGCCCAAAAAATTTGCGTATGACGCTAAGAATCATGGGAGATATCTGTCTCTAATGCCCAGCGTTATACGGAGATATCTCCGAATAATCACTTCGTTAGGAAAATTTGTTGAAATTACACGTATATTGCTATTTTCGCTTCTACAGTATGAGCGGCTGAGAAATCAATTATAGGTACCGGCACATCTCTGTCATGTTCATATACTACTTCTGCCCCTCGGTTTTTCAATTCATTAGCATTAGCACCAAAAGACTTTAATTTCATCATGGAGTTTCAAGTTTTTTCCATTATACAAAATTTATTAATATTTACACTGGCTTTTCTTTTCTGTTATTAAACATTATTTTAACGATTTTCAGTTTAAAAGCTAATTAACAATGAGAAATTTGCCGCCTTTGAAGTACAATTTGCACTTTAGTAGCTATATACAAGACATTATACCCAATATGTAGTTTGAAATGATGGCAGTTGTTACGTTAAAATATTTTAATATAATTTCTTTATTTATATTCAAAATCTTTTTGGTTTTTATTATTATTTTTTAAAATAAAAAGCTCCGCTTCTTTTTTTGTTTGTTTCTTGGAGCAATTAAGTACGATAAATTTGCTGCTCTTAACACAGGGGTTCCCAACCTTTTTGTACTCTAGAGCACATTCTAAAATATCGGTATGTTGGCGGGCACCACCTATTTTAATCGACAAACTCTTTCCATAACTTCTCATTTTCCCAAAATTTATTTTCTTATATTTATAATTTATTAATAAATTAATTAAATAATTAACAAACATGTTTCAAAATAATAAAATTATTATTCAAATTGCATACACAGAGAGAAATGTATTTACAAAATGTAAACAAAGTAAACAAAAAACACAAATACAAAGAAAACATTTTATAAAAAAATATCATATCAATATGTCAATGTAATCTTTGGTATTGCATATCATTGGCCAGTCCCTCATTATTAGGAGAGTAAGAGAATAATCCTGTTAAGATGAAAATCGGTGAGTCGAGATCTATATCTTGATGTTATTAAGTTCATATTTGAAAACAATGATTCGCATAAATATGTCGAACCGAAAAACTGTTCAATTTTATATGCCATTTTTTTCAAAAATGGGAACTTTTCTCTGTCCACTTTATTCCAAAAGTCACTTGATATTAAAGATTTTAGCAAAATATCAATCTTAGGGCTCAACATTTCTAACTCTAGTTCTTCTGTCTTAACTTGAACAAAATCTGCAATACATGCGGCTATTTCCATTACATTTATTTGGCAAGTAAAAGGATTGATACATAAGGAAACAATTGGCTCGATATGTGTAAACTGCAAAAATCTCTCTACAAACTGTTTTTTTTAACACTTGAAGTTGCTTAATAAATAATTACCCGTTTAGTTCATTGTTAACTAGAATTTTCTTCATATGTGGGAAATGCACGAATCGATCTACAGATGTGATATCAACAAATCCAATTTACCTTTAAATGACTTTACAGAGATTATCATTTCAGCTATGTTTTTGTCTTTCCCCTGCAACTCCAAATTTAAAGAATTCAATTTTTCCATGATGTCTGTGAAGAATCCCAAATCAATCAGCCAGCGAGAGTCAGCTAGTTAATCATAATTTTTATTTTTATCGTTTATAAATGTTTTTATTTCTTCAATTAAACTCAAAAATCTTGTAAGAAACTTTCCTTTACTGAGCCAACGTACTTCAGTATGCAGAATAAGATCATGTTCTTTATCTTCAGTATCTTCTAACAGGGCCTTGAAAAGTCGATGTTGCAAAGGAGCTGCTCGAAGAGAATTGATTATTTTTGTAACTATTTTCATAACGTGTTCAAATGACAATATTTTAAAACACAGAGCTTCCTGGTGGATAATACAGTAGTAGGACATAAAGTTTGAAAATGATTCATCCTTCTGGCAGAGGGCAATAAATCCTTTGTTTCTTCCAACCATTACTGGTGCCCCATCGGTGGTTATCGAAGACAGCTTGTGCAAAGGCATACTTATTGACATGACGTATGTTCTGAATGTATTATAAATATCCTCATCCCTTGTCTGTCCTTTCATATGTAATATTTGTAACATATCCTCCTTTACTGTGAAGTTACTAAATACCATTCTCATCATAACTGCTAACTGTGCAGTGTCTGATATATCTGTTGAAATTGTAGCGAAAACCAGTCACATATTTCCAAGTCAATCTTTCACTGAGTTTGTATGTCTGTTGAAATTGAATGTATTCTTCTTGTGACTGTGTTATTTGACAACTGTAAGTCTTGTGTTGCTGAGACAATCTCACGTAAAATCCATCAAACAAACAATCGCACCTGTCAAAAAATAGTTCATGAAACAACTCACCATCAATGAAAGGTTTCTTCTTTTGTGCGAGCATGTGAGAAATTTTGAAAGAAGCAATAGTGGCCTTTCTAGAATGTTCGACATGTCTAGTGAAAACAGTCTGTTGTGCAGTTAGACTTGATTTTAGTTGACGTATTTTTTCTTTCTTACTTCAGATTTAAGTGGATAATTCACATCAAAAGTGGCATGAATTGTCTGAAAGTGACGTTCAACATTGTTTTTTTCGGCACTGCAATGCTACTACCACACAACAAACAAATGCTTTTATTGTTCAAATTAACGAAACAATATGATTCCTCCCAGTCAGTGTTAACATTATAGTTTCTTTGTTTTTTACTTGGTCCACTCATTTTAGGGGGAAAAAATAAATAGTATTTGAACTACAATATAATATCATTGTTATAGCGCAAGTATGTACTACATTATATGCATAAATGTGTTATAACAAGGACTATAACTATCCCCACAATCATAATAAATTATCGCTTATTAATATAATAGATTACGCACCTGTCTTTTACCCCGTTATAAATTTACAGAAGGAATATCAAAACTCCTAAGTTGTGTTTCGTCAGACGAAGATGTCTCTTAGCTAACTGTCGCGACTTGAACGGGACAGCAATCGCAATTTACAATGACAACATGCGGGGAATGATATTTGCACATCACTTTTTGTTCCAGGAGTGTTCCAGGCTAGCGTGAAGAGTGCAGTCTGGCTCGCCGCTAGACAAGTTGCGACAAGTACTGTCAGCAAAGGAACCATTCATACATAAAATATCGCAAACATACGAACGTATTTTATAAACCTAGGCACTCAAAAAAAATATTAAAATTCTAACAAATAAATAAATATAAATCACATTTTTAGTTTAATGTTTATGAAAAAATTATGTATCTGTGGCGAGCACCTACGAATCGTTCCGCGGGCGCCGCGGCACGGGGTTGGGAACCTCTGCCTTAACAAGTGCCGCGAGAGGTATTTGCCCACCCCTTTCCCCCCTCTCGCTACGCAAAGGCGTCTAGACACCTCGGGCAAATTGACAGCAGTTGTGTCTCGTTTGTATAAGCAGAACGATTAAGTTAGGAACCTTCCGTCACGGATAAATGCGCCAGTTGTGGTCATTGGATTTACCACCTCAATAAAATATGATCTCATCGCTACCATTGGAGGTCAGGTAGTGGGCCTCCCCTCCTTGTCACTTTTAACTCTGAGGAGGAGCATGCATGAATCAGTAATCTTTCCGACAAATAAATGCGGGTGAAACGAATGAGCGACTCGGGTAATTCTCTTACCCTGACCTTAAGTATGTTACTGTACACCCTGGGTACTCGGCACCATGCAGACTGATAGACCCAGTTGTTGTAATATGCGGTTATGGAGAGATGACGATTCAGTGGTCAAGATAGTTGGTAGGCCACTGTCACGGTACAGCACCACTGAGGGACGAGTTGGTTGGTACCTGCTTACCTTCCGCCTCCTCCAAGAAGGGGGAAAAGTGGTGCCACTATTTGGTACGTGGATTGTAGCTGCTGTAGTCTATGAAGAACCGAGTTTTCATTCAGCTCAGATTGTGTGCATGTAAAGAACCTCTGGCGTCGCGATGTAATTCTGAGGGTATAGGATGCGATTGGTTCTGTTGTCCCTCTCGTTACTCCAGTGGTCTGATGGCCGGCAGGAGGACTTACACCATGTTAGAGTGACTGTGGGGCAAGGGACCTATGTCATTTTACTCTGTGGCCATTGTGGTTTCTTGGATCCTGCGAACGGGACACTAGCGTTTTTTCACAGCTTATGGGGTAGGATCTCATGTGTCCTGGTAGTCTGATATGAAGATCTTTGGTTGCAACTTTTTAGTTTTGAAACGTAAGGGGCTGTAGACACCGCTGATGCTGTCTTTCTCGTCAACATAAATATAATGCCCTGGCGTGTAGATGGCTCCACCTGGCCAACGGAAAAAAACTGTTCCATATGCAAGTGGCACAAGTTCACCTCTGGAAAGACCACATTCGTAGGTGTCCATTTGATAATGGTGAGGAAGTTTTCGGGCACTAACAACTGGCGTATATTCCCGGCTTTTTCAGTTGTGTCCAGGTTGGTAAAGCCCGGTTCAAAAACACGTTTACGCAGTATATAACTAGCTAACTCACTAACTCCTTCGACGCCCATTTCACCTCAAATTTCTATTAAATAAAATATCTTTGTTACAATACTAAATGCCTCAACGTTATATTTATTAGTGTGTTGCAATGTTCACAATATAATCATTTTAAAAAAAAATCCCTTATATTAAATTCACCGCCGTCTCTGTCTTTGGCTCGCGGTTGGTCTGGCGGAAAAACAAAAGTAAAAAATGACCAACTTCCCGTGATGCTACCTAGCTGAAATTTTTCACATAGACTTGTGTCACCTAACAATGCATTGTAGCAAAATGTCAGATCGATCGATTGTACCGTAATTAAATTAATGCATTTTTAGTTTATCTCAATATAACTCAATGTCGCCGTCTGCTTTATTTACATTTACGTGTCACGCTGAGTTCAGTCCAGCCATCCGTGACAACGCCTCCCCTCCCCGCCCCGTTTTACAACAAAGGGGTCTTAGGTCAGTTTCAGTCTTTAAATGTTTGTCGCGTTTTAACATAATCAATACTTTTAGTTATGTCTCATATATAAGGGATTTATAGTCAAAAACTTTGATTTTACGGGGATGTTTAATTAAATCCCTTATATTAACTTCACTGCCTTGTCTCTCTGTCTCTCTGACGTGGTCTCTGTTGTTCGCAGTCGGGCGAACAAACAAACGTCAATAAAACAAACCCGTAAAAACAAAGTTTTTGACTATAAATCCCTTATATATGAGACATAACTAACAGTATTGATTATTTTCAAACGCGACAAACATTTACTGACTGAATCTGTCTTAAATCCCGTTTGCTTTTAACCCGGGGGGGGGGTGGGAGTCAGAGGGGAAAGGTTTTGTCACCGATCGCTGGGCCGAGCTCAGCGTGACACGCAAAATGTAAACAAAAGCACGCCAGTACACCTGGTTAAAGCACGAGATGTGTTCACCTCTGGCTGGCGTGAAGTCAAGTGACCCGTAAAATGTAAACAAAGCGACCGCTACATATAATTTATATAGATAAACTAAAAATGCATTAATTTAATTACGGTACGATCGATCAATCTGAAATTTTAATACGATGCATTGTTAGGTGAGACGGGTCAATGTGCCGAATTTCAGCTCGATCATATCACGGAAAGTGGGTCATTTTTTACTTTTGTTTTTTCCGCTCGACCGACGTACGAAGACAGACACGATTTCAAAGTTAATATAAGGGATTTAAAAATGACACACTCTCCGTGATGCAATCGAGCTGAAATAAGGCACATAGACTCGTGTCTCCTAACAATGCATTGTTTCAAAATTTCAGATCGATCGAATGTACCGTAATTAATTTAATGCATTTCGAGTTTATCTCTATGTAATTCAATGTAGCGTCTGCTGTTCTTCACCTCCACGTGTATGTATAATATTACCAAAAAATATTTTTATCAATAACATAAGCCAAGAAAGAAATCCTTCGTCTTCTTCTTCGCTATGAAAATCAACTTTAATGTCTCGATTGTCAAACTGTCTTTTTAGTTCACTTCTTAATTAGGGTTTATGCATGGTAATTTATGTGGCAGACTATCTCGGTATTATCAGATACACATAGCGATTGTGGTATGTTGACCTCATCAGTCAGAGAAAATGTGAGTATATTGCCGGTTTTCTAACGTTTATTCTTATTCTTATTATTTTGCGTACAAATACTTTATACTTCTTCATTTTATAATGATTTCTGAGCGATTGAGATATGTGCCAAGTATTCCTTCGGAGCTAAAATGAAGGATATTGATTAACAATGTGTTACTTTTGAAAAAGTGTTCATGGTTAGTATGTCCATTTATGCCCTGTGTATGAAAATTAAAATGTAGAAAATAAAATAGCATCTTCGCTTTTTTTGTTGGTGTTCTGTTAATTCAGTTGTTTTTTCACTTAGATGTACTTAATATAATTGCATATACAAAGAAAATACTTCTTTCTCATTGAACGGTAATAGATAGCTAATGTTATCAATGAAAACATATACATTTCTTTATTGTTACAGGTAGTTTAGTCAATAAATTTTAAATACTTTGGTCTTTTCAAAACAACTTATCTTAAACACCATGAAAAAACACTTGTTTTAAATGGTATGAAGAAAAAATTGTAAACATCATTACAATGAATTGTTTGTATGTTTTTTGTTAAATTAAAAAAAAGTAAAAACAAAATGCATAAACTTTCTCGTCATTCCGTGCTTTTAAATTTTCACCGATTTTATTAATTAGCTTTCATGTTATTCGTTACAACCAAAACTCATTATGTAGAAACTCATTGACTTTAAATTATTTAATAGCTTTTTAAAAAAATCTTCACCTGTAATAATTATTCTTTTAATCTGGAAAACACACAGTTAAGTTTCTCAAAAAGCAACGGAATAATTACTTAAGCATAGTTATTCGTTTAAATTTTCTTTTAACATATAGTTATCCACTTAATGTATTAAATTAATTTGTTTTTTTATTTATACCGATGACGTTTTATTTCGATTGTTTCAATGATGATGATATGCAGATTAAAACCTCACAAATAAAGACTATAAAGTGTGTTTTTATATTTTCAAAACAATATTGAAAATAATATATTGAAATAATAATAATAATAAATATAATAATGTCAATAATTGACACTGTCAATATCATAAAATTATATCAAACGACCTGGTTACAAGGAAACTCCGGTTTGAGGGAATCCCGTTCTTTAACCCAGATATCTGATGTATTTTATCCAGTGTTTGGGTTCATTCCGTCTTAGGCCGTGACCCCGCTTTGACCTTATTCTCACGCTCGTGTTTACAGGTAATCGCTGAATTGTTTAGTCAAGGGTGGCCGGACTGAGAGCAATTTGAAATAAAACAAACCCGTAAAAACAAAGTTTTTGACTATAAATCCCTTATATTTGAGACATAACTAACAGTATTGATTATTTTCAAACATTTACAGACTGACACCGAGTGATGTCCCATTGTCTTTATAAATGGGGGTGGGATGTGAGGGGGTGTCGGCACGACGGTCGGCGTCAACACGACGGTCGGCGTCAACTCAAACTCACGTGGAACTGGAAGAAAAAAAACAATAACAAACAGTGAATTTTCAATTACATACCTCATATAAGGATAAACTAAAATGCATTAATTTAATTACGGTACGTTCGATCGATCTGAAATTTTGATACGATGCATTGTTAGGTTAGACGGGTCCGTGTGCCAAATTTCAGTTCGATCGGATCATGGGAAGAGGGTCATTTTTGACTTCTGTTTTTCCGCCCGCCGAGCCCAAGACAGAGAGAGAGAGAGAGAGACGGCCGCGAAGTTAATATAAGGGATTTAAAATAAAACAAACCCGTAAAAACAAAGTTTTTGACTATAAATCCCTTATATATGAGACATAACTAACAGTATTGATTATTTTCAAACATTTACAGACTGAATCTGTCTTAACTCAACTTTGCATCATAACCCTAGTGGGGGGAGGGGTGGGGGAGGGGTGGTTGGGGGGGGGAGAGGGGAAAAGTCTGGTCACCGATTCGCTTGACCGAGCTCAGAGTGACACGTAAAATGTAAACAAAAGCGCCCTTCGCTTCGTTGGGTCGCCTCAATGCGTCAGCTCAAAATTTCACGTGGCAAAAAAACAATAACAAACCGGTAATTGAAATTACATACCTCATATAAGGATAAACTAAAATGCATTAATTTAATTACGGTACGTTCGATCGATCTGAAATTTTGATACGATGCATTGTTAGGTCAGACCGGTCCGTGTGCCAAATTTCAGTTCGATCGGATCATGGGAAGTGGGTCATTTTTGACTTTTCTTTTTCCGCCCGCCCGCCCAAGACAGACAGACAGAGAGAGAGAGAGAGAGAGAGAGAGAGAGACGCCGGTGAAGTTAATATAAGGGATTTAAAAACAAAAAAACAAATAAATAATAATTACTGAGTGCTACATTGGAGCATTATGGGTCACGAACCAACTCGCATTGAAATTTTTATATTAAGATTTATTTATTAAATTATATTATTGGAATTAATTGATTTAAACTTTTCACTCTGTTTAACTCTTAAGCCGTATGTTGAAGAAATATATGCCTTACGGTTACACAATAAACAAAAAACGTATATATGTTCAATTTATTTGTAGAAACACTTTTCATATAGACTCATAATTATAGTGAACTTTCATTGGAATGATTCTGCTGAGAAGCCTTAGGACTTGGATGTTTATTCAAAGTTATTATTGGTAGCTAGTAGTTGTGTTACGTAGACACTCTGTCAGATTCTAGTTAATAGTTACTGTTCGGTTGTTTGTATGATCTTCCTGGTAGATTACACAGATTCACATCAATTGATTACACAGATTCACATCAGTAGATTACACAGATTCACATCAGTAGATTACACAGCTTCACATCAGTAGATTACACAGCATTTCACATCAATTGATTACACAGATTCACATCAGTACATTAAAAAGATTCACACTAGTAGATTACACAGATTCACATCAGTAGATTAAACAGATTCACATCAGTAGATTAAACAGATTCACATCAGTAGATTAAACAGATTCACATCAGTAGATTACACAGATTCACATCAGTAGATTACACAGATTCACATCAGTAGATTACACAGATTCACATCAGTAGATTACACAGATTCACACTAGTAGATTACACAGATTCACATCAATTGATTACACAGATTCACATCAGTAGATTACACAGCTTCACATCAGTAGATTACACAGCTTCACATCAGTAGATTACACAGCTTCACATCAATTGATTACACAGATTCACATCAGTACATTAAAAAGATTCACACTAGTAGATTACACAGATTCACATCAGTAGATTACACAGATTCACACTAGTAGATTACACAGATTCACATCAATTGATTACACAGATTCACATCAGTAGATTACACAGCTTCACATCAGTAGATTACACAGCTTCACATCAATTGATTACACAGATTCACATCAGTACATTAAAAAGATTCACACTAGTAGATTACACAGATTCACATCAGTAGATTAAACAGATTCACATCAGTAGATTACACAGCTTCACATCAGTAGATTACACAGATTCACATCAGTAGATTATAAAGAAAATTGATATAAATCGGAAACTGGCTTTTGTAAGTTGAAGATAGTTTATATCTGTCTCGAGCTTCCAAAGCCAATCACATATTGTGACTTTCGTAATAAATCACTAAACCCTGATCTTCATGTAACTAAACAGCTCCATTTCAGCATCGGAAGGTTTCATAGCAATGTTCATGGGAAGCAGCAAACAATATTTGATTACATCTATCATGTTTGAGAAATGCGGAAAAGGATTTTATTCTATTTTATTTTTTTTATATTTTTGTTTCGTGGGACGTTTTGCGATATTTGAATTAAAAATTTAAATAATAAGTTATGTTCTAACTTTTGTAAAAGTATTAGAATGGTTAATATTTTGAATTAGTTTTTTAACGAAATCAGAAATGTAACCGTTGATATCATGAACCAATCAAAAACGATTCATTCCATTCAATTTAAGTGTTATTATCAAGCTCAAATTATTTGAAATCCTTTTTTTCGATCATGACATTTAAAAAACTTTTATTACTCTTTGATATCATAATATATTTTAAAACAAACCTTTTAAATTTAGTTAAGTTGTTCGCGAGCCGTAATGTTAGCACACAGAGCTTCATGCGGCCCGTTTGCCGGGGATTTGCACCGTTTGTTTAGCTCACTTGGTGGCTTTCCGTATGTAGTGAAGACTGTTTACTTTTAATACTTCTATTTCTGCAATAAAACAAATCTATCAAACACTGTGGTCATAATTATAATACATAGACCTTTGTATTTGTAGAGGTTGATTAAGATTTTATTTGCAGAAAATACCTAAACTTGATTTTTTTTTATTTTTATTTTCCAGATATACATGTCTGTGAAACTGGATCTTATCCAAAATACAACAATTTCAATCGTGTCAGTGTTATACCCGATATTCTACCCTCAGCTTGAGGTTTGTAGCGAAAAAGAGCTGCTAAACAAACAACTGTTTCTCACATCAAAAGTTGCGCAAAAGTCGAATTTTAAAACAATCTGGAAAATTCAGACTCTTGTGATGTTGAACATTTTATGCGAGGTGACTTAATCACTATCACACCAAAAGTCTGACGAAAAATTTCCAGACACCGACGTATTTATCAGGGCATGATTCCCTGGTATTTACACAATCCTGATGCAGTCACGACTACGTTCGACTGGGCACGTCGTGCGCATGCAAGAGCACCAGCTCCAAACAAGGTGTTTATATGGGGAGCTTTCTAATGGGCAGAGAGCATGCGGAGTTAAGACTAAGCGCTACAAAGATACACTCAAGACCCCAATAAAGGCTTAAGGAATTAGCAATGACTATTTGGGAGGCAGCAGTCAGCGACCAAGCTTTCTAACGTCTTATGACACGGAACGGCGTAGCTGTCTGTGAGGCAAACAGACAACAGGCTGCGAAGTCAGGATGACAGGACAGGCTTGAAATATTCCAAATGGCATCCAAACAATCTCTTGTCCGACATGTTTGCCACACCTTTCGGGCAAGAATGTGGATAAAAAGCCACTAAAGAACACACCAGGCTGTCAAAGCACATGGCTATTGTGATGAGAATGATCCTCGTCGATACAGAAGATTATTGCGTCCTACGATTATCCATGGTCTGTGCTCATTGCTTTATGACTTAATATCCTTACGTAAGACCCCACTCTCGCTCACGAAATGACGAACCAGTGAATTTTAAAATATAAATTTAATAAAAAGTGGGTCCTAATTAGCAAAATTAGATGAATAAAACTAAAAGCAAACGTAACTATCAGAAAACAAACTTTCAGTTAAGTATTTTATAAAATTAATTATCTTTAAGCAACTAAAAAGTTACAAATAAAATTGATTTAAATTCCAGTGATCTTAAAATGTATAAATTGTTTAGTCTTATTAAATGTGAAATTTTTGTTGTAATTGTAATGGTTTAATTTGTTGAAAACATGCTCTCACACGTTGATTATGAATACCAGGCTTGTAAAACCAATGTCTCTTTTATTTCTTCGTTGCATCGCAGTTATTCACCTAAATGACAAAATAAACGTTTGTATAGAGTATAGATCATAACCTAATTTGCAAACACTTATAATTACCAATAATAATCTTCCATGTAAAATTTCTTTGGAAAAAGGTAACTAAAAGTCTATAAGAAACACTGTAGACACATTGTGCTATTTTGTACAGGAGGAAGTCAATCATTTTTCGACTCAAGAGCAACATAAAATATGTTTTAACCATAATATAAATACGTCTTTTAACATTAGATGTGATTTATGTATGTTTTAGACAAATGTGTTACACCGTCTTTGCATCAAAATCATGAACATTTGATAAAGTAAAACTGTGTATAGTTATGAATGTAGTGATATATTATACAACAGGCCAGAGAAATTCATTGCCCTTTAGTATCATTTTTTATGATTCTAAGTCTAATTGGGGAAAAGTCTTTCCTCAACAAGTACTTTCGTGGTGAATAGTTGTTATAATAACGAATAGAACTGCGTTAAAGCTTTTTAAAAAAAATACAAAATACACAAACAAAGTGTGTAAAGAAAACAATAAATTTGAGTTTTATTATTAAACTAATACGACAGTATACGTTTCGGTTAATGCCTTTATCAGTACAATTTAACATAAAGAACGTACTTACATAAGCAATAAAATTATATTTCAATTCTTACGACATAGTATATCATAAAAAGAGTTATTTGAAATAAAAGGAAAGGAAAAAACAACAACAAACAATGATACAGGATAAAGAAAACGGAGGAGGTATAGAAACCACAACTGGAAAAAGATTCTGCGATTAGGTAAAATTGTGAATTTGGTTTATTCCATACGGAGCCAACTTCCCTACATGTGGAAGAAAATCAGAAGACCCGAGCCTAGTGTTCTTCATGGATCTTCCTGGAAGACCCTCCCAGCTATCTGGCACCCTCCCCCAAAGGGACGTAACAGTTGGGAACCCCCCCCCTCCGAAAGGTCGCTGCTGAAGCGGCCACCTAGGCATCCAGGACAGAAAGTCGAAAATTCCTCCCACTAAATGCCAACTTACAAATCGTTTTATATATCTATTTTCCACGTAGATCCTATCATGCTTATTACTCGCATATAACATACCAGTAACTGCAATATCTGAAATTCCGTCATGGTCAACAATGTTACAATGTTTAGACACAGGACATTGAGCCTGTTTATTTATAGTATACATGTGTGCTTTAAACTGATCTTCAAGACGACGACCTATCTCACACATGCACGTAGATTTTATTGCACCTCTTGCTAAGAATTGCATAAATCACGTTGCGACTTGTGCATCCATGAATCCATTTTTTATTTTGAATTTTTCAAGAGGGAAAGAAATGTCAATTTCAATCATATATTGACAAATATTGCAATGGTTACGGTTGCAGCCTTTTGCTCCACTAATGTTGATAACCTTTATAATTTCATGTGTTGAAGGTCTTTTTGTGACAATCACTGTCATAACTGAGATTTGTTCTCTGGGAACAGTTGGATCTGAAAAAATTGCAAATTCTTAACTTTACTTACTTGCAGAGAATAAATACACCGGTGTTTAAAAGAATTTAAAACAAATTTGGAAAAAAAATTAAACCTTACGTCGCATTATGCAATGTAACAAATAGGTAAGTTGAATTAATGATTTCATTTAACAAATTTTTAAACACTTTTATTTTATTATTTGCTCAGTATTAAATTTTGGGATTTTGAAATTAATTTAAAAACTGGTTACACCAGATTGTTACTGCATATGATGAACATATGTGTTAAAGAATACAATTGAAAACACAAAACTCTTAGTTTAAATATCATACCCCACTTATTTAACATATACGTCATGAAACTGTCTCAACAATTCGACGATGTTGGAGACAGAAACGAAACTGTGGGTTGTCTGATGACGTCACTATCTCGTGTCTCCCCCTATAATCTTTCTGTGAAGCTTGCTGAACGTACCGTGGTCGTTGGTGATTCAGTGGTACAACCTGGCGTCGTAAATAGAGGCGTCCCTCTTGGCGATTATGTCGATCACGGGGATTAGTTTGTTGAAGCTGGTGGTGTTCCCTGTGTGTAGCTGAAGGTGATGTGTGATTTGAGAAATAAACCCAAAATTCTCAATTGCAAGTAAAGTAAAGTTGTTAGCAAATATCTCATTTATTTACGATTTGTATTTCTATAATTTGTATTACATTTTTAAAACACTAGTGTACATGTTTTTATAGCGCTTGCTGATTCATTTTATTACATAATCTCAAGCAATACGTGTTTGATAATTTTGGCAAAAAACTACATCTAGTGATAATTTGATAGCGTATCTATTGGGCAACGAATGGTGATATTTTCAATGAGAAGTTTGATAAATAATAGACAATTGTGACATATATTAATTCTTGTTGTTTTACATTGAAACCCTATTCATATATGTATATTAAAGAAATATTTCAAAGTTCTAATAAAAATGTATTTTAACATCCGTAGTTTTATTAGCTTAAAGTTTAAATTTAAAAATAATTTAGGGTACGTGGTATATTGGTAATTAATAGATGACCATGGTTGTTCAAAATGTATGTTTAATATTTTTGTTATAAAGATTGTCTCCTTAGACTTAAAAAATGACTAAAATGACATTTTTACCACGTTTTTATTACCTTGCTTTCGTGTCTGTCTGTCCGCAATTTTTCAAATTTGCCAACGTAAATAATTTAAAACTTATAAGTTCAAGTACTTTGATTTAATATGACTAAATACGTGGGGGCGGGCGCTTATGAGGTTTTACATATGCAGTTCACTCATTCTCTCACTTATAGATCTCTCTTTTTCCTTCTAAATTAAAAATCTTTAATTTTTATACCACACACCCGCCCAGCTAGTATTTCAGCTTGGTATTTATGGGGAAACAAATTGTTATAACAAACAAAAAGTATTTAAACTAATAAATTGAAAATGTTTGATTTGTACTTTTATTTTTTCCTAATGACTCTTGACCCTCAAAGATTCGTTAGTTTGTGTGCTAATTTGTATCATAGAACTTATTTTTAGTACGGTAAAATCTTTTGTCCCACAGACACACATTAGACTCAATAAAACTTAAGTGAAAATGTATTTAGTGAAACTTAGTAAGGAACTGAAATTTAAAAATAATAACGACAAAATGTTAAAAATATTAATCTAACTGATATTTTTTTATGTATCTTACAGCTAAAATTGTAAAAATCCCATACATATACATCCAAAAAACACTATCAATTGCAAGAAGTATTATTCCATCGGTTTTAAAGCTGATCAATATTTTGCACACTTGATCAAGTTTCATAAGATATTCATTATTTGGACTTGATTTCAGCATCCATGCAGTAATGTAACTTTTCCAGCATATGTGAATGTTTCGATTTTATTGTGTTAAGTCCATTTTTTAAAAACGTATATATATATAACAATAAAAGAAATATAACACATATATTACGTTAATTGGATTGTCTGCATCAATAAAACATTTGATTTATTTTACAGCAAATAAAAACTTTATGTTACGAAATGTTACTGTTTAAAAATTTGAGACATTTTAAAGAATGTCAATATCTGAAACTAAAGGCTACTAGTTCATCTTAGGGCCGTCCATAAATGACGTCGGGGGTCATACATTTGTGACGATGTGTGACGAGAAGGCGGAGGGGGGTGACGTCACATCAAAAGGCGTACCTTTAAATAAAATTTAACTTAAATATTTGATTGTGTGACAATAGGGGAAGGGGACTAAAAATCAGCCAAAATCGCTTGACGTCATTTATGCAGGGCGCCAAATTTTAAAAAAATGGATTGGGATGTAGAAAATAAACACGTTTTTGCATGCATCGGTAATAATAAAGAGCTGTATAATGGAACTATAAAACGCAACAAAATTGTGTAATTCAATCTAAAAATACAGAAGATAAGTAAAAGAAGAATTAAGCTTACTGTCTGCCATGAATCTATCCACATTTATCCTAATCAACATTTGCTGCTCCGAAATTGAAAATTGTTGAGCGGATTCTGTAAACAAATTTTCTACTTTTGATGGAGGCATCATCATTTAGCATGGAAATGACACGATGCGGTGTCTTTAAATCGAAGCTCTTCTCTACTTTCTTCTAAATGTTGAGGTACTGTAGGGACCCCATAAAACACCACAATATTAGTAAGTTCTGCTCTTATTTTTGTGTTTGAAAATAAAAATTGACGAGAAACCAAATGTGAAAATATACAGTTGACTTTTTTCAGATTTCCCATTTAATTTCATTGTTCATTTAGCCTTAAAATAAATGTATAATATGTGTTGTTGTTTTTTTTAATTTGCCATACACTTTTCTAGCAATTGGCATCAAAATTAACTGTTATGCATCTAAACACATTTACAAACATTAACATTATTAAATCATTCATTTCAAAAGAATTTTAAACCATGAGAAAATACCGAAATAGATACAGAAAAAGTAATTTAATAATGATTATTTATTTACTAATGTATCACCCGTCAAAATGACGGAAATTTTCAGAATAAATACACATCAGATTAAAAAATAACGTTATACAGAACTTTCTTTTCTTTTCTTTATTTTTATTTGATTCATTTATTATCATATTGAACAATTTTATGCGGAACGTTCGAAAAGTGTTATTTTTGGTGCAGCACTATAAAACAAAATCGATCACAGCGCCACCTAACAGCATTACAAATTTCGCAGCGCCACCTAGTTACATCCATACAAACAGACAACGGTAATTATGTATGTTAATTCATTAAATAACTGTATTACTTGCTAGAATTGTAAAAGTGCTATACATTTGTATAAAGGCACGCCACTGTACACAATAAACGGGTATCCAAAGGGAGACATATTTATTAGAATAGAAAGATGTCATGATGAAAGAAGATAAAAAAAATTTTTATGAGATCCGAAGTCTGTGATGACGAAGTTGCTCTATACCATTTATTTCAGATCTTTATTCTACAAACAAAGTCATTAAAGAAAGTTCTTCTCTCTGGACTTCTGGATCTGTAAACATTACAAAATAGTTGCATCAATAATATTTATCATTACATTTTGTTTAATTTATTTAATTTATTTTATTAACCTTTTAGCAATTAACTCCGAAATTCGACAATATAAATAATTTAACTTTAAAAAAATGAATGGAAAATAACTTTATATATCAAAAAAGTAAAATGTACAAAAGAAAATATGGCAGTAACATGATATTGAGCTGTAACAAAAATAGAGACACAAACACACGTTGTAAGAAACAAAAACTCAGATTCCAAACCATTTCACGTACGTAGTGCAACTGTTTCAAGAGTTTGACGATGCCGAAGATAAAATCGATAGTGATCAGCAGACTTTGACGTCAAGATTTCATGTCTAGATGCTGTATTAACTTGTTGTGTGGCTTGGCCAATGGGCTCCCTGTTACTGGAGCTATTGGTTTGTGCTTTAAAACATGCTTTGTGTCTTATTTACTTCTACTGGGTTTTATACTTTATTTTATTTGAATTTTTTCATTGTTTGTTTATTTTGTTCGTGAAAAAAGGGTGAAATCATCATAATTTACTGTTAACTTAAATATAGTTTAACTAGCTGACCCGCGGCGTAGCATACGCCGCTAATGATTTAGTGAAGGGTGAAGACTTCCTGAAAGACACAT